>LPNX010128090.1:25148-36641 GCA_001517045.1 Pseudotsuga menziesii
CAATGTTGGATGTTGAACTCATAAATCACATGTCAATGACCTCAAAATTGAAATTGGAAGATCAATTTTGTTTGACATAGACATTGCTTTATGTCAACAAGTGAAGTTATGTTCCATGTATAAAATGGTAAAATTAATATTTCTTCATTTTTATTGGTTTTGTCCATAACCATATGATTTTTCATTGTTTTGTTATATAGCCGCAATGGATCCCACCGTCTGGATTTTGTTGCCAATGGAGATATTGGAATCGATTTTGTTGTGGGTTCCTTTTTCAAGATTGATCCGGTTCGCATCAACTTCTAAACATTTCCAGGCAATTTTGTGGCAACGAGCATTTAGAACTTCTTGGATGAACAATCACATAGCTGAAGTTGGCTTTTTTGTTGAAGTGTGGCGGCCATATGGGATCGAAATAGTATATAAGTTTATAAATTCTGTGGGCCACACTTCTTTTCTGCATATTACCAATCCAGAAAACAATTGGACAATTGAATGCACAGCTGGTTCAAACATTTTTCTATCAAAGTTTTGTCCATTGCCAGGTCACAAGTGCTACTCTATTATTAACCCATTCGAAGGACGGTTTTTATATATAGGCGTGATTGAAATTGGAGTGCTTGGATTCTTCACACTCATAAGCAACATCGGTGATCATAAACAGGGATGGATAGTTGTTTGTCATGAGGAGAACGAACATGGTTCAAATTTTTTTGTTTCCAGCAATGTGAATAGAGATTGCAGAGAAATTGATGCAACTAGCTTCATTCCAACCCCTCCTAAAGATGCAGTTCTTTTTAATGGAAAAATATATTGGATACATATGAGAATCATTTAAGAGGAAGATGCTTTATATTCCTATAGTATGTGGTCACTCGAAATTGGATTGAACAAATGGGCTAGTCATGCAATTCATACAGGACGCATCAAACGATCCATGTGTTTGACTGTACATCAAAACCAACTGTTATGTCTTGTGAACGATGGTAGGACAACTATATGGTCCATAACTAAAATGATAGATCTGAGGATTGGTGCATCTGCAGTTGAAGAGGTGCACGGGTTTTGGATATTTGGAAGAGATTTGAGATGGATCCTTTTAGAGGTTATGACACTCCATATAAACACACGTTGTCCAAGGTACCTTCCATTTCGGGCTGTGGGGAGTATTATTCTGATGTGTAGGTATGGCCAAACCCCGTACATATATTATGACCTCAACACTTGCAGGGTTACTCGTGTAGGACCCGATGAAGGATCCTTGCTCCAAAGTCATGCATTGCCTTTGCCAGTAGACATCCAATGTACCAACGTTGTAATGTCTAGAAATTTTTGTCCTCTAACTCCAAGCATGAAAGCATTCGAGGATTTACTCCCTTTTCCTACAAATTATGATGACTCGTTGGAGCATTATGGCATGTAAACAATATGCAAAAAAAACATTTCTTTGCATATTTCATGAATTTTGATCATCTTTTATATTGTCTACATCCATGTAATCATTAGATATATATCTAAAAAATTATATTGCACCAAATAATATCCGATGTGGATGCTAAATTTTATTGTAGTGTATGTTTTTTTTTGCGATCATATTAACATGTCATCATTTTTTATTTTTTACTTCAATTGTACAAGTAACATGCCAAAAAATGTTTCCCTTGGTCTAGCACTTTTAAATTATACTTATTCTTGCAAATAAAAAATTGTTATTTATGAGTATTTGGAACTGGGGGCATATTTACATCAATCCATTTGCTAACCGATTCTCTTATTTTGTGTTATAGAAATGGACATGGTCCCTGCGATTTGGAAATCTCTGCCATTAGACATACTTGAAATGATCTTTCTTTGGTTGCCTTTATCTATGATTATCCGTTTGAAAATGGTTTTCAAAGGTTGGAATCGTATTGTGTCCGAAAACAATTTCATCTCACAATGGAAACACAATCAAACAAAAGAATATGGAGTTTTGGTTGGTTTTGGCTCTTCTGGTAGACATCGGTTCGTTGGCCATTACATTAGCCAAAAAGGAAAATGTTCATCTCTTTCTATGCAAGTCCTAAACAACGATTACAAAATTGAATCCACATGTGGTTCAATTGTTGCAGTTTCATCCCCCAGTATCTTATATCGAAAAAGAAACTACTACATCGCCAATCCATTCGCAAAAACTTGTACATTTGTAGGGTATCTTGAACTTGGTCATTGGGGTTTCTTTACATTGCTGAAAAATTTTGAGCAACAAAAATACCATTGGGTAGCATTGAAACATATTTATGCAGAGTTTCAAACAAAATATTTTATTTCCAGGAGTATTCATATGCAGTGGAGACAAACATGTCCTATCGATGGTGATGTTTTCCGGCCCAAAAATCCCATATTGTATAATGAAACAATGTTATGGGTGGAGAGTCATGTGGTTTCTAGAGATAATCATATATGTATATACAAGCTATGTTGGATAGATCTTGAGGATAAAAAATGGGGGTTCCAGTTTATTCCACACTCGAATTCAACGTTATCGATTAGCCTAGCATGTTATCGCAATGAGATTCTTTGTTTTATAAATGATGGGAGAACTACAGTGTGGTCTATAGAACCAACAAAAAATCAAAATGATTCAACAAATTCTTCGATAAGCAATGGATGTTTAGAAGATGGATTGCGATGGAGTTTCATGTCTAATTTGACCTCAAGCATCAATGGAAAATGCTGTGGATATTTTCCTGTTGCAGCACTTGATAATTACATGCTCATGTGCAAATACGCCGTCTTAGTTTTGGTTTCTATGACTTCATCAACGCACATTGTAATTTTTTAAGCGAGGATAGAATGTTCGATTCTGCATTTTCCAAACTTGAAAATGCAACACACTTAAGTGTTGTTGAGCTTGTAGACAACATATCCATCATTCTAGGTAGCCCAAACATGGATTCTATTGATGATGTGTTTTCAATGGGGTAATATAAACATATATGGCATGTAACTTACACGTATGTTATGCAAGTTGACATGTTTGGGTGGGTCTTAATCATACCTATTCAAAATATTTCTTCCCAACCTACTTTACCAAATTTTCGGCAGCCAGTGCTACATATGGAATTTTACTTACCTGTACTTATGCAAATCGACATCTTCAATACTTCATTACCATGCTTATTGGATTTGTCTCTGTAGATGTTTGCCAATTTACATTCTCTATGAAATAGAAATTATTCATACATGCCAATTTTTATTTTCTTGGATATAAGACTTCATAACAATATTAATTTATATCTTGGAAATCTTCGGCAATACAAATATTATAAGTTAGTATTTGAATAAAGTTTAAAACTCTTAAAAATATTAAAATATAATCTTTGAATAAAGTTGAAAACTTTTATGTTTTTGTTTCTTTTTGCTATACCTATAACATTACTTTGTACAATAATATGGTTTGACATAAACTAATTTTTTTATGCTCGTGTAGATATGTCATCAGACAAAAACAAGAATTCGAGCACTGAAAAGAACTTGATGGAAACATCCCGTCACGCAAAAAACGAATCCTCGCGAAAACACTATAATAAAAAAAAGGAAGGCATTAATAGGAAACGTCGTTTCGTATACCAAGATAATAGTGAGCAAATTGGCGAACATATAAGAGAACGACATGGTCCTTCCTTTGCAAATGTCATTGATTCTCAGGGGGAGCCCGCTAAATTCCAGTGCATATCTGATATAATGAGGAGATCAAATCGCCAAAGTCAATTTATATCATCAAATCCAACATCTAGCAACAACTGTAACAAAACGTTGAATGAAGTTATTGAACCTTTCGTAGGTCATACTTCGGGCGAAACGCTTTCTAATCATGGCATCGAGGTATAAGGATTACATTGGATTGTCTATATTTGAAAACTTATTTATCTGTACAATATAGATATACTTACACATATGTTCAATTTTTAGATAACTACTAGCAACAATTTTTTGAATCAAACATTTTATGAGCGCAGGCAAGCTACATTTGAAAATCAACCAGAAACAGTACAAAATAATAACACCAATACGACTGATAGAAGCAGTGGTATAAGAACAATTTCTCTTGGAACAACAAAGGACACGACTTCCAAGTCAGCTAAGAATGACTCACACAGCCACGCAAACAATCCATTGCTAACGAATGAATATCAAGGGTTTTGAAATCAACTCGAAACCGGTTTGCAAATGTCGAGTCCGGCAAGAACTATTTCTATTGGAACAACAAAGGTATTGTTTCACCTATCCATGACAACAACAACAACCATGCATTTGACCTTCATCAAAATAAAATAGTATTAGATACAATACTATTTCATTTTCCTGTTCAATAATTCAATGAAAAATCGTTTTGAGATTCCAGGATAGTAGCATCCATGGACATAATTGTCGAAACAACATGACATCGATCAATGTCATTTCATCTTCTGGTGACGATGACTCTCTACAAAATGTCGGTCAAAATTGTGTTGTGTGCAGCCAGTCGAAGAACATTGACCTCAATCAGGAGAACAATTCTGCAGCAATGAATGATCAATCAATTATTCAAAACCAGATCATGCTCAGTAGACCAAGTGGAGATGTAGAAAGGACTATGTTTCTTGGAACATCGAAGGTCTTACTCAGCCTGTTTGTACACAACTTCCATATTTAGATCTTAGCAGAATATTTGACATAATAATTAACAACGACATTTTAACTTTTCAGGATAATATCGTCAAGGCTCGTCGAGGACACAACATTCAAACCCCAACTCATCTAAACAATATGATGGAAACCAACATTGATATTAATTTTCATGATGAAATCAATTTGGGTCAGGTTTCAGGCGATGGTACACGACGAAGGCAAGTCAGGAATCTACATCATCGCAACAACAGAGGAGAGATATGTCGACATGTCTCGCCTCACTTTCCATTGAATGGTAATGACCATGCTCAAGATCCAGGTTTAAATATACATACATCAAGAAACATGGTTGAACTTTTCCAGCATATGTCCTCTTTCCATCGAGCATTTCGTGCCGAAATTGATAAATTATCAATTGTGCAAATGTGTAATGTTTGTTGTGAATCATACCTTGGAATGAATGTTTTTAGGCGAGATGAAGGACCTGTTTGTGTGAGATGTATGCAAGAGCGTGGTATCCATCATTTTTCTTGAGATAACAACATGAATCCTGGCAAAAAACCTCCTGTTTTATCAATTTTGACACAAGTTGAAGAAATGCTAATAGCACGAGTGAATCCACAACTGCCAATGTATGCTACAGTCTCATTTGATGATTACATTGGTTTACCATGGGACATCAGATATCCCAAAATTGTTCCAATAACACCTATTGCTAGAGGAAATCACAAGCAAATCCCATTGCGTATGGCTTGGGCTCTTACCTTACACAAATTGCAAGGTTTGACTTTACAAAGGGCAACCATTGATATTGGTATCGCAGAGAGGCAAGGTTTAACTTTCACAGCAATTTCAAGGGTAAAATCTATTGACGGTCTACGAATATCTCCGCCATTTACATTTTAAAGGTATTCAAAAATGGCAAAAAGTGCATATGCTACAATCAGGAAAAAAGAAGAACAACGGTTGGAATCCATTTCAGCTTAAAGATCACAACTATCAGGTTATTAGGCAACTTCATTGTTTATTGTATAGATATTTATATTGACATGTTTCATTCTTATTATTTGAATTGGTAGGAAGAAATATAGATTGCAAGAGAACAAACCAACTTACAGACTAACATAGTTTAATCTAATTTATAATGTGAATGTATTGATGAAATGTGCCAGAAAAATAGTATTGAATGATAGATTACATGATGGCATGCCAATGATTTTGTCATATATAACCATGACCATGCATGTTACCGTTTTATGCAACTTACGTTTTTGTTGTATTGTATGATTTAATTGTTATTGATATCTTAGTTTTAGTGCTTATGCCACATTTCCTCCAATGTTGTTTATTGTATCATTTGGTTAACATTATGTTCGAATTCATAAAACCATATATGTTTTTATTTTTCAGATATTTGCCTCAAATTTACATAACAAATGGATCTAAAAAACATCCCTCATCGTCCCACAGTATGCATCAGACACCTGATTGATGAACCAAGGTTGAGGCGTCGATTTCAGATACATGCTCTACATCCTGGAAGAGGAAACCTTTCCAAACCAGAAATTCAAAAAGAGATAGGGAAGAAGTTTGGTATTACTGGTACACAACAAATTTTTATTTATGGTTTTCGTACGTATGGACAAATATCTTCAGGTTTTGGGTTGGTATATGACAAGCTTGAGGATGCAATAAAATATGAGCCTAACCATAGATTGGTAAAGAACGGGATTCGTGATCTTGGCAAGAAAACCCAAAAAAATACAGAAAAAAAAGCAAAGAAAATTCGTGGTGTCATGCGAAGAAAAAAAAAGAGTTGTTGAGCCACTGCCATCACCATCTACATAGAATAAATAGTGAGAGTCCCTTTTCTTTCAGTTCGCATCATTGTATTATCTAAATGTGTTGAAGATATTTTTATAAGTTTAAATAATATTTTGAATTTTGGTCTCTTCCTAAATAATTTGTTGTCAACCTATATCTTATTTATAAGTAGTTTCAATAGTTTTCTGTGCTGGTTCTAATACATTATTTTTATGATTTGTTATGTTTCTGCTGGAATATGGTAATGTTGGTTGCTGGATTTTTTTACATGATGCCATTAATTAAACTGTTTTGTGGTAGTTGGGTTTATTTTTGTTTTGAATTTATTTTCGCATTCTGAAATCGGTAGTGAAATTATTGCGTTGTTTCTGTATGAATATATTGTATTATGGTTTTTTTAATTAATGTGGTTCATTGCATTACAACATTAAAAGAAATTTCATAAGAGCATTTTATGTTTCATGTATGAAGTCATATGGTGGATCATCATAGTGAGTGAACATCAAGTTGAATTGTGACATTGCTGTATGGCCTTGATGGTTACTGGATTTTTGTTACATGATGCCATTAATTAAATTGTTTTGTAGTAGTTGGGTTTATTTTTGAAATTCTATATTGATGTGCAAGAATGTCCTATGGTGTCTTCTGACATTGCTTAATGGTTATGTTATACCATGTCTGTGTTATGAAAAAAAAAACTAATTTTATAATTTATTATGTTTCGTTTGGTAATAACTATGTAATTTTAATGTATTTATAAGTAGTTTAAATAGCTTTGTGTGTTCGTTCAAAGAAATTTCTTTTATGATTTGTTATGTTTTTGTTGCAATATGGTAATGTTCGTTGCTCGATTTTTGTTACGTGATGCCATTAATTAGAATGTTTTGTAGTAGTTGTGTTTATTTTTATTTTGAATTTCTTTTTGCATTCTGAAATCGACGAAGGCTTTTCTTGGATTCTGATGTTCATTGGTTCTTGTGGTGTCTTGCAACATTGGTTCATGGTTATATTCTACTATGACTGTGTTATGCAAAGAAATTATTTTTATAATTTATTATGTTTCTATTGGTGATAACTATGTTTTTTTTTTTTTTTTAGTTAATTGCAAATGGATCCGAGCATTTGGAGTTTACTCCCACTCGAGTTTCTAGAGATGATTTTCCTATGGGTGCCATTTTCAACATTGGTTCATTTGCGATCAATATCTAAACATTTTGAAGAGCTCTTTTCTAGGACATCTTTTGTTAGCGCTTGGAAAAATAACAATATAACAGAAACTGGCCTTTTAATTGTACTATTGGGACAACATCAAAACCATTTTGCATATAAGTTTATCAATTGTACAGGACATACATCCTTGTTGCATGTCCCTCATCTAGAAAATAGATATACGATTTAATGTACAATTGGTTCAATCATTTTGCTCTCAAAATATTGTCCTGTACGAGAGCATAAGGAATATTACATTGCAAATCCATTCATAAAGCGTTTCTCAAATATAGGAATTATTGATATAGGAGACTATGGTTTCTTTTCTCTAATAGGCAACACTGGTCAACAAAAACATGGATGGATACTTGTACGTCATAGGTGTACTCTACATGGTCCTAAAATTTTTATCTGCAGCAATGTCCAAAGAGTTTGGAGAGAAACAATTGGTGTTGATGGTGAACCTACTGCTCCTAAAGATGTTGTTTTTTATAAGGGAAAAATTTATTGGTTGCATGTGAAAATAATTTTTGAAGACGATGCCTCATATGTGTACAGAATGTACTCTCTGAACATTGAAATGAATATATGGGGTATGCATTCAGTTTACACAGGACGTAGGAAACGATCTATGTGTCTGACCTTACACTGCAACTGATTGATATGTCTTGTGAATGATGGTTTTACAAGTATATGGTGCATAGATGAAATCCAAGATTTCAAACGTGGTCAACATTGTGTTCAACAAACAGATAGTCACTTCGAGGACGGTAGAGGGTTAAGATGGACCCTTTTACAAGGTATGACAAGAAATATAAATATACATTGTTAAGACTATCTACCATTTCGAGAAGTTGGAACTTCTATATTGATGTGCAAGAAAGCTGAAATTCCATTCATATACTATGATTTGGAAACTTGCACTGTTACTCATTTATCAGTTGATGAAAGATCATCGCTTCCAAATCAACGTCTACCATTGCCAGCAAACAATCAATGCAGTAACATTATCATGTATAAGAATTTATTTCCTTTAACTCCCAGCATGGTTTTCCTTGATGAATTTCTCCCTTTCCCTCTGACATTGTTTCAGTCCCTGTAGGTTTTTGGCATGTAATTCAATATGTTTATGCGTCTTTGTAAACAAAACAATGTTTTAGTTTTTGCACTATGTGCAAATTTTGGTATGTTCTGGTTTCAAATAAAACATGGCTTCATTTCATGAAGCTTTTTATAAAGGATATGGAAATTTCGAGTAGCTATGTTTCAGTTTTTGCTTCAAATCAATATTTTTTTTTTCTAAAAATAAACAGATTTATGTACTGTATAACATCAAAATTTATTGTCTATATCGAGATTTTAATGGAAACTATATTACCTATCTTTCCCTCATACACTAAAAGTATTTTATCATGTCTGTTGATAGTTACACTAATATATGATCTCGTGTCCTTCTATATTAATAAAAATAATGCGGTTAAAATGTAAACATTCCAATTAAACCAATAATCTCCAATACATTCACACAGAGCTTGCACTATCAACAAATGAATAAACAAGGAATTCCATATGAAGTTGGTATGGGAACAAACATTGCACATTAAATAACACTAACAGATTTATGTACTGTATAACATCAAAATTTATTGGCTATATGAAGAATTTAATGGAAACTATATTTTACATATTTTAAATAGTACAACTAATATTACATATCTTGCCCTCATAGACTAAAAGTATTTTATCAATTATGTTGATAGTTACATTAATACATGGTCTCCTGTCCTTCTATATTAATAAAAATAATGCGGTTAAAATGTAAACATTCCAATTAAACCAATAATCTCCAATACAGTCACACAGAGATTGCATTATCAACAAATGAATAAACAAGGCATTCGATCTGAACTTGGTATGGGAACCAACATTGCACATTAAAGAACACTTTTTTGCACTTGAAATAAAAAATATATTCCATATTTGCTCCACAATTGACATTCACGAATTGTTCAAATGAAAACAACATAACTAACGATATTGTAATTAATGATGACTTTCTATACACCGCATGTCACAAGACACCATAAGCAGCAATGAACATCATAATCCAAGATAGCCCTTCATCGACTTCAGAATGCAATAAGAAATTCAACAAAAAACTAAACCCAACTACTACTAAACAATTTAATTAATGGCATCATGTAACAAAAATCCAGTAACCATCAAGGCCATACAGCAATGTCACATTTCAACTTGATGCTCACTCACTATGATGATCCACCATATGACTTCATACATTAAACATATAATGCTCTTATGAAATTGATTTTAATGTTGTAATGCAATGAACCACATTAATTAAAAAAACCATAATACAATATATTCATACAGAAACAACACAATAATTTCACTACACCTAATCATTGTGCAACATTACAATGACTTACATATTGTCACACTACCACATTACTCAACATAGCCATAATGCAACCTGGCACTTATGTCGCATGGTGACGTTTGTCACATGTTATGTTACATTGGCGACATTCATCAAGGGTTGTGTCACATTGTGATATTCGCCAAGGGTTATGTCACATTGTAATAATGTCCAATATTTGACACGTTAATAATGTATGTTTGGCATTCGATTTCAACTCGGTATGATAACATATATTGCACATTAAATAACACATTTTTTGCACTTGAAATAACAAAGATATTCCATAACTAACGATAAGGTAATTTATGATCACTTCCTGTACTAAGTTGACATAATGTCAAATGTTTTTCAGCAATTGCATATATCAGTTGCTCAAATTACAATTTAAATAATCAATACAATATTTCACTTCATCAAGTAACATGAGAAATAATATATGTAATTGTTGCAATTAAATTCCTAGATTCCCTCATTTTAACAATCCATACATTCATTTACATCATTTTCACGGATGCATTGCTTACTATTGTATTGAAATTGTTACTTTTTGTATTCGTTTAAAATTTTTATTTTTTCATATGGAACTGAAACTGCTTAGAAAATAATTTAGTTTCACATTAAATAAACATCAAATAAACAACTGCTGCAGTATTATAGTCTACGAAAACATCTCACTACAAATAGTGCAGATTATATAACAATTATTCCCACTTGAAATAACAAAGATATTCCATATTTGCTCCACAATTGACATTCACGCCTTGTTCAAATGAAAACAACATAATTAACAATCTTTTAATTTATGAAGACTTTCTATACACCGCATGTCATAAGACACCATAAGCAGCAATGAACATCAGAATCCAAGATAGCGCTTGATCGATTTCAGAATGAAATAAGAAATTCAAAATAAAACTAAAGCCAACTACTATAAAACAATTTAATTAATGGCATCATGTAACAAAAATCCAGTGACCATCATGCCCATACAGCAATGTCACAATTCAACTTCATGCTCACTCAGTATGATGATCCACCATATCACTTCATACATTAAACATATAATTCTCTTATGAAACTACTTTTAAGAGCAAAATGCAATGAACCACATTAATTAACATAACCATAATGCAATATATTCATACAGAAACAACCCAATCAAACATAACCCTTCGTTTATGTCAAAACATAGTTTACACCTGAAAATTTGACTACACCTAATCATTGTGCAACGTTACAATGACTTTAATATTGTCACAATACCACATTACTCAACATAGCCATAATGCAACATGGCTATTATGTCGCATTGTGACGTTTATCACATGTTATGTTACATGAATGACATTCATGAAGGGTTGTGTCAC
>LPNX010128090.1:45574-75466 GCA_001517045.1 Pseudotsuga menziesii
CCATGGTATTCATAAATTATATTTGAGAGAGATATGTCATGATGTCAGAAGTCAAGAGACATGTGCTCAGCCAATTGGTGAGGCCTCTCTTGCACGTCCAATTTTTGGATGTTAGACTGATAAATGACATGTCAATGGCCTCAATATGTATAATCATGTTAAAACTGAAAAAATGATACATTAGGTTCATCCCATGGTATTCATAAATTATAAACTTATGAATACCATTTCAGAGCTAGAGGTGTCTTCATGTCAGAAGTCAAGAGACATGTGCTCAGCCAATTGGTGAGGCCACTCTTGCACATCCCATTTTTGGATGTTATTCTGGAAAATGACATGTCAATGACCTCAATATCTATAATAATGAGAAACCTAAAAATGATATATTAGGTTTTGATGAACATATATGTGGCCCCACCAAAAAATGAATTTATTCCCATTTACCATTTCATTGTTGGATGATAGACATAGGATACCTAACAGAGTCGAGAGTCCCATGGTATTCATAAATTATAACTTTATGAATACCATTTGAGAGAGATGTGTCATGATGTCAGAAGTCAAGAGACATGTGCTCAGCCAATTGGTGAGGCCCCACTTGCACGTCCAATTTTTGGATGTTAGACTGATAAATGACATGTTAATGATCTCAATATGTATAATCATGATAAAACTGAAAAAATGATACATTAGGTTCATCCCATGGTATTCATAAATTATAAACTTATGAATACCATTTCAGAGCTAGAGGTGTCTTCATGTCAGAAGTCAAGAGACATGTGCTTAGCCAATTGGTGAGGCCACTCTTGCACATCCAATTTTTTGATGTTATTCTGAAAAATGACATGTCAATGACCTCAATATCTATAATCATGAGAAACCTTAAAATGGTATATTAGGTTTAAATGAACATATATGTGGCCCCACCAAAAAACGAATTTATTCCCATTTACCATTCCATGATTGGATGATAGACATAGGATACGTAACATTGACATGTCGTTTATCGCTCTAACATCCGCTGTTGGATGTTGAACTCATAAATCACATGTCAATGACCTCAAAATTGAAATTGGAAGATCAATTTTGTTTGACATAGACATTGCTTTATGTCAACAAGTGAAGTTATGTTCCATGTATAAAATGGTAAAATTAATATTTCTTCATTTTTATTGGTTTTGTCCATAACCATATGATTTTTCATTGTTTTGTTATATAGCCACAATGGATCCCGCCGTCTGGAGTTTGTTTCCAATGGAGATATTGGAATCGATTTTGTTGTGGGTTCCTTTTTCATCATTGATCCGGTTCGCATCAACTTCTAAACATTTCCAGGCAATTTTGTGGCAACGAGCATTTAGAACTTCTTGGATGAACAATCACATAGCTGAAGTTGGCTTTTTTGTTGAAGTGTGGCGGCCATACGAGATCGAAATAGTATATAAGTATATAAATTCTGTAGGCCACACTTCTTTTCTGCATATTACCAATCCATAAAACAATTGGACAATTGAATGCACAGCTGGTTCAAACATTCTTCTATCAAAGTTTTGTCCATTGCCAGGTCACAAGTGCTACTCTATTATTAACCCATTCGAAGGACGGTTTTTATATATAGGCGTGATTGAAATTGGAGTGCTTGGATTCTTCACACTCATAAGCAACATCGATGATCATAAACAGGGATGGATAGTTGTTCGTCATGAGGAGAACGAACATGGTTCAAATTTTTTTGTTTCCAGCAATGTGAATAGAGATTGCAGAGAAATTGATGCAACTAGCTTCATTCCAACCCCTCCTAAAGATGCAGTTCTTTTTAATGGAAAAATATATTGGATACATATGAGAATCATTTCAGAGGAAGATGCTTTATATTCCTATAGTATGTGCTCACTCGAAATTGGATTGAACAAATGGGCTAGTCATGCAATTCATACAGGACGCATCAAACGATCCATGTGTTTGACTGTACATCAAAACCAATTGTTATGTCTTGTGAACGATGGTAGGACAACTATATGGTCCATAACTGAAATGATAGATCTGAGGATTGGTGCATCTGCAGTTGAAGAGGTGCACGGGTTTTGGATATTTGGAAGAGATTTGAGATGGACCCTTTTAGAGGTTATGACACTCCATATAAACACACGTTGTCCAAGGTAGCTTCCATTTCGGGTTGTGGGGAGTATTATTCTGATGTGTAGGTATGGCCAAACCTCGTACATATATTATGACCTCAACACTTGCAGGGTTACTCGTGTAGGACCCGATGAAGGATCCTTGCTCCGAATTCATGGATTGCCTTTGCCAGTAGACATCCAATGTACCAACGTTATAACGTCTAGAAATGTTTTCCCTCTAACTCCAAGCATGAAAGCATTCGAGGATTTACTCCCTTTTCCTACAAATTATGATGACTCGTTGGAGCGTTATGGAATGTAAACAATATGCAAAAAAAACATTTATTTGCATATTTCATGAATTTTGATCATCTTTTATATTGTCTACATCCATGTAATCATTAGATATATATCTAAAAAATTATATTGCACCAAATAATATCCGATGTGGATGCTAAATTTTATTGTAGTGTATGTTTTTTTTTGCGTTCATATTAACATGTCGTCATTTTTCTTTTTTTACTTCAATTGTACAAATAACATGCCAAAAAATGTTTCCCTTGGTCTAGCACTTTTAAATTATACTTATGCCTGCAAATAAAAAATTGTGATTTATGAGTATTTGGAACTGGAGGCATATTTACATCAATCCATTTCCTAACCGATTCTCTTATTTTGTGTTATAGAAATGGACATGGTCCCTGCGATTTGTAAATCTCTGCCATTAGACATACTTGAAATGATCTTTCTTTGGTTGCCTTTATCTATGATTATCCGTTTGAAAATGGTTTGCAAAGGTTGGAATCGTATTGTGTCCGAAAACAATTTCATCTCACAATGGAAACACAATCAAACAAAAGAATATGGAGTTTTGGTTGGTTTTGGCTCTTCTGGTAGACATCGGTTCATTGGCCATTACATTAGCCAAAAAGGAAAATGTTCATCTCTTTCTATGCAATTCCTAAACAACGATTACAAAATTGAATCCACATGTGGTTCAATTGTTGCAGTTTCATGCCCTAGTATCTTATATCGAAAAAGAAACTACTACATTGCCAATCCATTCGCAAAGACTTGTACATTTGTAGGGTCTCTTGAACTTGGTCATTGGGGTTTCTTTACATTGCTGAAAAATTTTGAGCAACAAAAATACCATTGGGTAGCATTGAAACATATTTATGCAAAGTTTCAAACAAAATATTTTATTTCCAACAGTATTCATATGGAGTGGAGACAAACATGTCCTATCGATGGTGATGTTTTCCGGCCCAAAAATACCATATTGTATAATGAAACAATGTTATGGGTGGAGAGTCATGTGGTTTCTAGAGATAATCATATATGTATATACAAGCTATGTTGGATAGATCTTGAGGATAACAAATGGGGGTTCCAGTTTATTCCACACTCTAATTCAACGTTATCGATTAGCCTAGCATGTTATCACAATGAGATTCTTTGTTTTATAAATGATGGGAGAACTACACTGTGGTCTATAGAACCAACAAAAATTCAAAATGATTCAACAAATTCTTCGATAAGAATTGGAAGTTTAGAAGGTGGATTGCGATGGAGTATCATGTCTAATTTGACCTCAGGCATTAATGGCAAATGCAGGGGGTATTTTCCTTTTGCAGCAATTGATAATTACTTGCTCATGTGCAAACACGACCGTCTTACTTTTGGTTTCTATGACTTCATCAACGCACATTGTAATTTTTTAAGCGAGGATAGAATGTTCGATTCTGCATTTTCCAAACTTGAAAATGCAACACACTTAAGTGTTGTTGAGCTTGTAGACAACATATCCATCATTCTAGGTAGCCCAAACATGGTTTCTATTGATGATGTGTTTTCAATGGGGTAATATAAACATATATGGCATGTAACTTACACGTATGTTATGCAAGTTGACATGTTTGGGTGGGTCTTAATCATACCTATTCAAAATATTTCTTCCCAACCTACTTTACCAGATTTTCGGCAGCCAGTGCTACATATGGAATTTTACTTACCTCTACTTATGCAAATCGACATCTTCAATACTTCATTACCATGCTTATTGGATTTGTCTCTTCAGATGTTTTCCAATTTACATTCTCTATGAAATAGAAATTATTCATACATGCCAATTTTTATTTTCTTGGATATAACACTTCATTACAATATTAATTTATATCTTGGAAATCTTCGGCAATACAAATATTATATGTTAGTATTTGAATAAAGTTTAAAAATCTTAAAAATATTAAAAGATAATCTTTGAATAAAGTTGAAAACTTTTATGTTTTTGTTTCTTTTTGCTATACCTATAACATTACTTTGTACAGTAATATGGTTTGATATAAACTATTTTTTTTATGCTCGTGTAGATATGTCATCAGACAAAAACAAGAATTCGAGCACTGAAAAGAACTTGATGGAAACATCCCGTCACACAAAAAACAAATCCTCGCGAAAACACTATAATTAAAAAAAGGAAGGCATTAATAGGAAACGTCGTTTTGTATACCAAGAGAATAGTGAGCAAATTGGCGAACATATAAGAGAACGACATGGTCCTTCCTTTGCAAATGTCATTGATTCTCAAGGGGACCCCGCTAAATTCGAGCGCATATCTGATATAATGAGGAGATCAAATCGCCAAAGTCAATTTATATCATCAAATCCAACATCTAGCAACAACTGTAACAAAACATTGAATGAAGTTATTGAACCTTTCGTAGGTCATACTTCAGGCGAAACGTTTTCTAATCATGGCATCGAGGTATAAGGATTACATTGGATTGTCTATATTTGAAAACTTATTTATCTGTACAATATAGATATACTTACACACATGTTCAATGTTTAGATAACTATTCGCAACAATTTTTTGAATCAAACATTTTATGAGCACGGGCAAGCTACATTTGAAAATCAACCAGAAACAGTACAAAATAATAACACCAATACGGCTGATAGAAGCAGTGGTATAAGAACAATTTCTCTTGGAACAACAAAGGACACGACTTCCAAGTCAGCTAAGAATGACTCACACAGCCATGCAAACAATCCATTGCTAACGAATGAATATCAAGGGTTTTGAAATCAACTCAAAACCGGTTTGCAAATGTCGAGTCCGGCAAGAACTATTTCTATTGGAACAACGAAGGTATTGTTCCACCTATCCATGACAACAACAGCAACCAAGAATTTGACCTTCATCAAAATAAAATAGTATTAGATACAATACTATTTCATTTTCCTGTTCAATAATTCAATGAAAAATCATTTTGAGATTCCATGATAGTAGCATACATGGACATAATTGTCGAAACAACATGACATCGATCAATGTCATTCCGTCTTCTGGTGACGATGACTCTCTACAAAATGTCGGTCAAAATTATGTTGTGTGCAGCCAGTCGAAGAACATGGACCTCAATCAGGAGAACAATTCTGCAGCAATGAATGATCAATCAATTATTCAAAACCATATCATGCTCAGTAGACCAAGTGGAGATGTAGAAAGGACTATGTTTCTTGGAACATCGAAGGTCTTACTCAGCCTGTTTGTACACAACTTCCATATTTAGATCTTAGCAGAATATTTGACATAATAATTAACAACAACATTTTAAATTTTCAGGATAATATCGTCAAGGCTCGTCGAGGACACAACATTCAAACCCCAACTCATCTAAACAATATGATGGAAACCAACCTTGATATTAATTTTCATGATGAAATCAATTTGGGTCAGGTTTCAGGCGATGGTACTTGACGAAGGCAAGTCAGGAATCTACATCGTCGCAACAACAGAGGAGAGATATGTCGACATGTCTCGCCTCACTTTCCATTGAATGGTAACGACCATGCTCAAGATCAAGGTTTAAATATACATACATCAAGAAACATGGTTGAAATTTTCCAGCATATGTCCTCTTTCCATCGAGCATTTCGTGCCGAAATTGATAAATTATCAATTGTGCAAATGTGTAATGTTTGTCGTGAATCATACCCTGGAATGAATGTTTTTAGGTGAGATGAAGGACCTGTTTGTGTGAGATGTAGGCAAGAGCGTGGTATCCATCGTTTTTCTCGAGATAACAACATGAATCCTGGCAAACAACCTCCTGTTTTATCAATTTTGACACAGGTTGAAGAAATGCTAATAGCACGAGTGAATCCACAACTGCCAATGTATGCTACAGTCTCATTTGATGATTACATTGGTTTACCATGGGACATCAGATATCCCAAAATTGTTCCAATAACACCTATTGCTAGAGGAAATCGCAAGCAAATCCCGTTGCGTATGGCTTGGGCTCTTACCATACACAAATCGCAAGGTTTGACTTTACAAAGGCAACCATTGATATTGGTATCGCAGAGAGGCAAGGTTTAACTTTCACAGCAATTTCAAGGGTAAAATCTATTGACGGTCTACGAATATCTCCGCCATTTACATTTGAAAGGTATTCAAAAATGGCGAAAAGTGCATATGCTACAATCAGGAAAAAAGAAGAACAATGGTTGGAATCCATTTCAGCTTAAAGATCACAACTATCAGGTTATTAGGCAACTTCATTGTTTATTGTATAGATATTTATATTGACATGTTTCATTCTTATTATTTGAATTGGTAGGAAGAAATATAGATTGCAAGAGAACAAATCAATTTACAGACTAACATAGTTTAATCTAATTTATAATGTGAATGTATTGATGAAATGTAATTTTTTTAATTTGGTTTTATCGACTAAATGTGAATGTATTGATGAAATGTGCCAGAAAAATAGTATTGAATGATAGATTACATGATGGCATGCCAATGATTTTGTCATATATAACCATGACCATGCATGTTACCATTTTATGCAACTTACGTTTTTGTTGTATTGTATGATTTAATTGTTATTGATATCTTAGTTTTAGTGATTATGCCACATTTCCTCCAATGTTGTTTATTGTATCATTTGGTTAACATTATGTTCGAATTCATAAAACCATATATGTTTTTATTTTTCAGATCTTTGCCTCAAATTTACATAACAAATGGATGTAAAAAAAATCCCTCATCGTCCCACAGTATGCATCAGACACCTGATTGATGAACCAAGGTTGAGGTGTCGATTTCAGATACATGTTCTACATCATGGAAGAGGAAACCTTTCCAAACCAGAAATTCAAAAAGAGATAGGGAAGAAGTTTGGTATTACTGGTACACAACAAATTTGTATTTATGGTTTCCGTACATATGGACAAAGATCTTCAGGTTTTGGGTTGGTATATGACAAGCTTGAGGATGCAATAAAATATGAGCCTAACCACAGATTGATGAAGAAGGGGATTCGTGATCTTGGCAAGAAAACCCAAAAAAATACAGAGAAAAAAGCAAAAAAAATTCGTGGTGTCATGCCAAGAAAAAAAAAATTGTTGAGCGAGTCTCATCACCATCTACATAGAATAAATAGTGAGAGTCCCTTTTCTTTCAGTTCGCATCATTGTATTATCTAAATGTGTTGAAGATATTTTTATAAGTTTAAATAATATTTTGAATTTTGATATGTTCCTGAATAATTTGTTGTCAGCCTATATCTTATTTATAAGTAGTTTCAATAGTTTTCTGTGCTGGTTCTAATACATTATTTTTATGATTTGTTATGTTTCTGCTGGAATATGGTAATGTTGGTTGCTGGATTTTTTTACATGATGCCATTAATTAAACTGTTTTGTGGTAGTTGGGTTTATTTTTGTTTTGAATTTATTTTCGCATTCTGAAATCGGTAGTGAAATTATTGCATTGTTTCTTTATAAATATATCGTATTATGATTTTTTTAATAAATGTGGTTCATTGCATTACAACATTAAAAGCAATTTCATAAGAGCATTTTATGTTTAATGTATGAATTCATATGGTGGATCATCATAGTGAGTGAGCATCAAGTTGAATTGTGACATTGCTGTATGGCCTTGATGGTTACTCGATTTTTGTTACATGATGCCATTAATTAAATTGTTTTGTAGTAGTTGGGTTTATTTTTGAAATTCTATATTGATGTGCAAGAATGTCCTATGGTGTCTTCTGACATTGCCTCATGGTTATGTTATACCATGTCTGTGTTATGAAAAAAAACTAATTTTATAATTTATTATGTTTCGTTTGGTAATAACTATGTAATTTTAATGTATTTTTAAGTAGTTTAAATAGCTTTGTGTGTTCGTTCAAAGAAATTTCTTTTATGATTTGTTATGTTTTTGTTGCAATATGGTAATGTTGGTTGCTCGATTTTTGTTACATGATGCCATTAATTAGAATGTTTTGTAGTAGTTGTGTTTATTTTTATTTTGAATTTCTTTTTGCATTCTGAAATCGACGAAGGGTTTTCTTGGATTCTGATGTTCATTGGTGCTTGTGGTTTCTTGCGACATTGGTTCATGGTTATATTCTACTATGAGTGTGTTATGCAAAGAAATTATTTTTATAATTTATTATGTTTCTATTGGTGATAACTATGTATTCTTTTTGTTTTTGTTTAGTTAATTGCAAATGGATCCGAGCATTTGGAGTTTACTCCCACTGGAGTTTCTAGAGATGATTTTCCTATGGGTGCCATTTTCAACATTGGTTCGTTTGCGATCAATCTCTAAACATTTTGAAGAGCTCTTGTCTAGGCCATATTTTGTTAGCGCTTGGAAAAATAACAATATAACAGAAACTCACCTTTTAATTGAACTATTGGGACAACATCAAAACCATTTTGCATATAAGTTTATCAATCGTACAGGACATACATCCTTGTTGCATGTCCCTCATCTGGAAAATAGATATACGATTGAATGTACAGTTGGTTCAATCATTTTGCTCTCAAAATATTGTCGTGTACGAGGGCATAAGGAATATTACATCGCAAATCCATTCATAAAGCGTTTCTCAAATATAGGAATTATTGATATAGGAGACTATGGTTTCTTTTCTCTAATAGGCAACACTGGTCAACAAAAACATGGATGGATACTTGTAGGTCATAGGCGTACTCTACATGGTCCTAATTTTTTTATCTGCAGCAATGTCCAAAGAGTTTGGAGAGAAACAATTGGTGCTGATGGTGAACTTGAGGAAAATACTCATGTTGGTTCGAGTTCAATCAACATATTTTATTTCTAAATTCAACAGAATATGATTTTCATTGTTATTTTGGGCCTGTTTTTGTTGGAGTTTCTATGTCAAGTTTGAAGCTTGCAAGTTATGTATATGATAAATAGTTCTATTATCGTATTTATGTCTCAGTATCTATATTTCTGGATCCTCAATCTTAAGAAGAGTAAGTATTTTTTTTGAAATGAAGAGTCATGTATCATAAAACTGTGTTTTGAGAGTATTGTAATTTTTTATTCATCAATGAATAACAAAAGTATGTTTTTTTTTGCTGAAAAAAAGTCCAAAGATACACGTGTTATATTTAAATATAGAATATGTCAACAATGCATTTATAATTTTGCTAAGTGGCACAACAATGAAAACATATATTATAAAAAGCATTGAAGATTGTGATTGTTTTTAATTATTTTCTTTCATTACTGCACTCCATGTGAATCTGCATATAATAAGGTACTTGTATAAATTATATTGTGACCTTCAATGTCTATGAAGACATCATTATTAGTCCTTGCCATCGGCTAGCAGGGACTCTATGAATGGCCTTGCCGTCGTTTTCAATAAACTTACACGCAAAACAAAACAAAATATGAAATATTTTTCCTAAGTTTAGATTCAAACTAATTCAAAGCCACTTTTTCCACCTATCAACGATATTGATCGCTTTATTGAGACCACTTTCTCCACCAATCGGTAACCTTGGCCGCTTTCTCCACCAATCAAACACTTAAAGTTCTTATTTGGCCTCATAAAGAGGCAGCCCGTTGATTTTTTCTAACAAATATTATGATAAAGTGAGCTTCTTACTTACAACTTTATAAAACCAATTAATGTTAGAAGTATCTAGCATTACTTCTAACATTTACTATTAGACTTCTATGCAGCAAATAACACAATTTTGCACCGTGGCAAGTGTCTTTTTGACATGACACATGTTTTATTGCATTGTATTGCATGCACCGCTTGGTCGATTGGCTTACAGGTTGCACCATCATTTACAAGGCGCACCATCATTTCCATGCTACCTGTTCTTATTTCCGCGCTCCCCTCACACGTAAACTTCATAAATCTGAGATCTAGGAGACAATCCGACATGGAGACCCTGCAGAAAGCTCATCTTGCAACTCCTCTTATTCTTATTCTTCTTCTGTGTTTCGAAAATCTGAGACCCAGAGCTCGGCCAGGAATCAAACCCATGACAAACTCCTTGGGGACCTGAATTTCTCGTGGGCTTGAACAAAGAGACCTCTCTTAGCCAAGACGAACTGAAAAGATGAGTGGAAGTCTTCATTGCTAAGGTGAATAATGACGTGAAGCTGCAACAGGAACAATCGCTCCTTCGTTACATGGAGATGGTGAATCGAGGATCGGAATGAATGGAAAAAGTGACTGGACTTCCTACAATATTTGTTGTCTTTTTCATATCAATTTTTTAGTATTAAATAGTATTTATTAATCCAAAACTCAAGGCATATACTATCATGAAAATGTTATATTATCTTACACTGATGTCACAAATATGGAAAAGCAATGCCTCAAATCATTCGTGATAACCCATTCACGATAACTATGTCATTGTTATTCCTTCAAAACTTTAATCTAATTAAATACAATTAACGCAGTGCTATATTGATACAGATCAAAAGTGTGATTCCACTAGATGGTGATCAACACTCAGTTGGCCATAATTCCACTACAGCTCCTCTTCTGTCGTTTCTCCATTGTCGTGGGTGTTCTTTCATGACATAAAGTTTGAAGTGGTACGCAGTAATAATTATGAAAGCATGGTTAGACAGCAACTTAGTTTTTTTTTCTTTTGTTTAATGAAATGAAAGCACAACTAGCTAGCAACCTGGGTTTTTTATATCTTTGTCATGTTGTTTCAAGCTTAATAGCAGTGAGCATGACCTTAAAATGGATTATAGATAGTATAATCATTTGATTAATTCATAGAGAAATTAGAACTGGGAATATAACTACAAAGAGATAGACAATCGAGAATATTGGAATTGAACAATGTCAATTACTTAGATTTTCATATATCACATAAGAAAGCATTTATGTAAATCTGTAATATTCTTATTGTAATCCTCTGGCATTTTGATGTTTTCAGGAAATTTACCTTAGCGTACATCAAAAACCTAAAAATAAGCATGCTTGTTGATCCGAGTGCTCCTTTTCCTGCTTCACTCTCTCCTTCCTTTCTAATAGAAGCCTCTCCTTCCAAAATTCTTTGCACCTGTAATAAATTTTATAATGACAAAAAAATGGTAGAAAATCTACAGAAATTCCAAGTAGAATCAATATTTTCAATGTCTATAATCAACCAATTTATGTATTGTACTGAAACTAAAATATTTTTTGGTATTAATGTGGAAACTAGAATATTGATGTTAGTTAATTGATCAACCTTTTATTCAAAAGCAAGCCAAGTTGTATTAGATGGACATAATTCGCGTACACTCCCATCTGCAATAAAAGCATGTATGTCGGATTTTAGCAAAGAATTTTTGAGCCAAATGGAATTTCAAAAAAATGGTCGATAGATTGTGATAATAAGCTTTCAGAAGGAATATAATTTTATTTATTAGTATAGCTATAAGTGTATAATCAACTATATGTTTACAATTTTTGTACAGATTCTTGAAGAATCGAAAAACTCCCCATTCTTGCTTGAGCATAGGCCATGAGATTTTAATCTATGAGTCGGGAATTTGTTAATAACCTAACTACTTAACTACTTGAAAATACTCCTTTTTTTATATGAGCAGAATAAAAGAGCAAAATAAAAGATGAATCAATGAGAAGCTTTAAATTCTGAGTTTTTAGAGCTTGAGGGCCTCACCTTTCAAACTGAACGGCTGCAGCAGAAAGTGATGCCCAGCCCCATTTTTTAATCCTTCTTGCATAAAGGCTCTGAGACAATTATTTAGTAAAATCCTCTTCTGGTGTATATCAGGAAGTGGATACAGCTAGCCGAAGTAAGGGGAGCAGAGTTATTCATGGTGTGAGGACATCTGCATCAGGATTATATACAAACGCATGAGAGGGGATGCGGTTTCTATTAGATGCTAGTAGGTGGTTGCCTAGGAAAGGTCAAAGAAACATCCGCCAAATTGAATTTTGAGTGAGCGTTGATGGAAGGCAGCTTGAAGCTTCAGCCTCAAACAGCATTCATAGACAAGAAGAAAGGTTGCAGAATTCTGTACAGCTTGATTTAGTCGGTTCAAGAAGCTGGTAATATCAGAAGTTGGTTTGTGGACAGGTCACAAGACTAAGAGATACAAGTAAAAGAGGAGAGATAGCAAACACTTTACTAATTATAATTCGAGTCCTCTATGTTAAGGAATTTTGTTTCTATTGAATTGAATATTCCATCCCATTACACTCATACCTTTTTCTAATTGAGGAGGTTACATTTGTCATGCATGACATTTTCGAGTATTACAATTGTTTTACATGACAAATTCGAATCCAGGAAGTTACATTTGTCATGCATGACATTTATTTACATTTGTCATGCATGACATTTTTGAATATTACATTTTCGAGTATTACGTTTGTCTTACATGACAAATTCGAATCGAGGAAGTTGACAAATGCATGACATTTTCGAATATTACAATTGTCTTACATGACAAATTCGAATCGATGAGCTTACATTTGTCTTACGGCATGTCTTATGTTAGAAAATTTGTATAATACTTAGCATTAGATGTCGATTGATCATAAAGACTCGGATCATCCTAATGGGGCCTATCCTGATATGATGATATCTCGGGTGAGTTTCTTATAACATTGTCTTTTTTTTTTTTCTACTAGCTTCTCCCATTAAGAGAGCTAGCGAGGGCACATCGTTGCACTTACGAGCATTTAGACAGTGAGCTAGGAACTTTTTGGCATTCCTCATGCAATCTTTACGTCCTCGGGCTCTTACTCATATGTAATTATAAGAAATCCATCCATATAAATAAGTTGTTGTCTAGCTATTACAAGAATCCATTATGTCCAAGTGTGGGTGCGAAGAACCTACTGAGTAGCACAACCAACGGCCCCATCAATACCAGTCAGACCAACATCACAATTCTTCCCATCATAAGTTGAAGGAGCAAAATTCCCATCAGCACTTGAGGCATCATAATTACCATCAACACCAGTATAACCAACGTCTTTCCTAGCCTCAGTTCCCAAAGAGCATCAATTGAATCTAGAGTTGAAGGAGCAATCCCATCATAAGCAGTTGAACCAGCCTTATTCCTATGGGGAGCAAAAGGATTCTAAGTAGCATTCGAACCAGCATAATCATTCCTTGCACCAGTTGAATTGACATCAATTGAATTTGTTCTTGGGTCATCCCTCGCACCAGTTGAACTAGTATTTCAATCAATTGTTGAACCAGCAGGATCAATTCCAAGATAATTCCCAGTGTCATTAGGATCATTCCTAACAGTATCAATTTCGATGGAATTAATTCCATTAGCCGAAGCAGAAGGATAAAAATTCCCAGAAGCACCAGTTTAATCATGACTAGTAGTCAAAGCAGCATTCCCATCAACACTAGTCGAAAGAGCACAATTCCCAGGATCATCAGTTGAAATGGAATTATTTCGATCAGTAGCAGCAGTCGAAGCATCAGAACGGCCAGTAGTTCCATCTGCATTCCCAGCATAAGTTTAAAGGGAAGTAGAAGAAGCATAACCAGTTGAACCGGTTGCCGTAGCAAGATTCCCAGCTTCCTTAGTCCCAGGATCATTCAGATAAGAAGCATCAGTTGAAGGAGCATGATTCCCAAGACAATTTTCAGCAGCATTTGAATTCCAGCAGTATTTGAATCAGCAATTGAAGAAGCTTTATTCCCAACCCCCACAATCGTATGTCCTCTTGGCTACTGATCAAATATTTCTCAGCGAAAACACGATATTGATGCACAATGTCTCCATATTGTGGAACTATGGGATTCCAAGGAACAAGCTTGAGCAGATATATAAAGAAGAAAAGGACAGTTTCAGCTACCAATCTTTAGTTTTGCAAGGTATTCTTCAAGCTTATGAAAAAATTGGTCTCACTAAAGCTTGTCTTACAAATATTTTTTGTTAACTTAGGAGTGCAGTTCCCTAATGATTTGAAGTAAAAGTAAATAAATATGATTCAGATTTACACTTACGAATGAAAAACCAGTGCTGATTTTCTGCAAATATTCAATTATTATCCCTGTAATATTATACAGGGCATAGAGTGTGTATTTAGGGCCTAAAAAGTGTTTGATAGTGGCTCTGACCGTCTAACTTTGTTCGAAGACATGTTGTTGGTACTTGCTCAAATTGATGATTTCAAATCCTTGGGAATATGTATTCATAACACAAATAAGCTAACGCGTGGATTTTTCGCTTAAGGACTATCCATAACTCACCTACTCTCAAATTGAAGATGCCATTTCGCCATGCTTCCGCTCCCCAGATACGGGGAAAGTACATCTAGAATCTCGGAAGCGTCGAAGTTTAAAAGAGCTCTAAGAAGTAATTCCATACCCATAGCAGTATGAGCCACGTAAATTTCAGTGACAAAATGCTAGAAAACCATTCTATATATTTGATTGCTGTGAATGGGTACTGGCCTCATGTGTAACAGTTGCATTAATCAAGTTGTAACGGTTGCATTAATCAATTTATTTTCTAGGTCCCTCATGCATGAAAATTCGCTCATGATTTCTTTGAAACTAATTTCTCTAAAACTATATTCAATAGATTTTCAATTGCTAAAGGCAAGGACTTGTTGCCTTTAGTAGCTCTTCTTGTTAATGTCTCCATACATACAAAGACATTCATAGGTCTTGTTTTGCCATTACATTTTCTCGCATTGACCGTTGCATTTGTAATACTAAGAAGCATTGTAAATTGATATTTTATATCATAAGAAAACCAAATAAACACCATGGTAAATTTATTTTTATTTTTTGTTATACCATTGTTACGTGGCCATTGTCAAACCATTAATGGTGTATACCATAAATTTACAAGATGCACCACAATGTTGTTTAGTGTTAGTTGAAAAAAACCAAATATAAGAAAACCAATAAACACCGGGCTAATTTTATTTTTATTTTTTTGTTATACCATTGTTCTATGTGGCCATTGTCAAACCATTAATAGTGTATACCATAAATTTACAAGATGCACCACAATGTTATTTAGTGTTAATTGAATTGTTTGGACATACTTCATGGAATTTGTTTGTAAACTTTGAAAAATGAGTAAATTTAATTAAAATTTAAAATTTAAAATGTTAAAAATGTAAATGCAAAGGCAGCAAATAATTTATCTAGTCTCTTCCTTATCAAGGAACTATTGTTTTCACATATATGTAAAATGAAATTATAAAACCATTTTTCGAAATTTGAAAACAAATCAAATCTAATGATAAATCAAATGACTCGATCAATAAATGTGGCAACACAATAACATTCATAGTGAGGAATTCATTTAGGAATAGTGAGCTTTGATTTTGATACAGTTGAAAGTATTAACATAAATGGAAAAATGAATTATCATTTTTTGGGCCGAGAGGCATTTTACAGTCTAGTATAGGGGAATTCTTGTAACTTGATGTAACATGTTGGCAAAAAATAATAGTGATAGTGGATATTATGGGAGAGATCTTGTAACTAGATGTAACTTTAATAACTTTTGTAACATGTCGGCAAAAATAATAGTGATAGTGAATATTATGGGAGAGATCTTGTAACTTGATGTAACCTTAGTAAGGTTTGTGTATGATAGTGAATATTATGAGAGAGATCTTGTAAAGTGATGTAACATTTGTAACTTTTGTAACATGTAGGCAAAAAATAATAGTGATAGTGAATATTATGGGAGAGATTGATGTAACATTTGTTATATTGAAGTAAATAATGTAAAAAGTAGTAAATATTTTGTCGGCCTAATAATATAAGGTCGTAACTTTTCGTTTGAAATACACTAGCTATATTAATAAACCAAAACAACAAAAATATTATAGAAAAAAAATAATTATTCTCACACACCTATTCTAGATGATGAATCTAACCAAAAAAACTATTGGAGACAAGAAATCTGATCAGGTAATCTATTAATAGCTCTACAGACCTCATGAGATGCAAATCCAAATCCTCCTCCACAGCTCTCCTCCCAGTGCACCGCATGCTCCTCCCACTATGCAGCCCTCTTCCTCCTCCCACGCCGCACCCCTACTCCACCGCGTCCTCCCCCTGCGCAGCAGCCTGCACCTCCCCTCCTTAATTTAAGAAGATCCAAAGAAGCTTCTGCAGTTTATATGGACTCAGGATTTGGTTCTCAAATGATATATATCATTCAATAAAGGTCGTGAGATGGAAGAATTCGCAGCGTGGGAGATAAGTGGCCGAAGCTTGGGGCAGCGCGGTGAAGAAAGATGCAGGCCTAAGAAAAGGCGAGGCCGCGAGGTGCGTGACCGTTATAGTTATCATCTGCGATGGGTGGAGCAGTGCAGATGCGAAGGGACAACAACATGAAGGAAGATGCGGGGGGAGCAGTGCAGACGCGAATTGTGTTTCATGATTGCAACTGTGTTTGCATTTTTTTAAAGAAATTGGAACTAGATTCTCTGCGTTGATTGCACGGTGCATGGAAACTTTCAACATTGTACTGAATATAATTTATGTGGGGCTTCATGTTTACAATTTATCAGCAGGGAGCTGTGAGTGACATTATGCTTACGATTCTCATAGCTTACTCCCCATCACAGCTGTCCAAAATCTAAGCTTTACAACTTTAAATAAGTTTTCAATTCCAGAGGATTCTGGCATTTTGCTAATGTAAATTAGGTCTGGCCATCTTAGGTTTCCAGTAAGATTCTCTGGCATTCAGAAAGAAGAACATGCGTGGCTGCTCAGCACATTGCATTTATCATTGACAGGAAAGAGCAAAGGGATTTAAAATTTCAGTAGTGTCATGGAATACGAAAGTTTATGCGACAGATTGTCACAACTAAAATTGTAAATAATACTTATTTAGTCCAAAAGAGAAATCGATGGATTTTCCTGATGAACTCAAAACGGATGGATTTGTCAATATCGTCTACTGTTGTTTTTGGTTTTTGGGATAAGCAAGCTGGATCAAGCGTGAACATGGCCAAAGGTTCTTATACGAATAATTCGAGAGGGACGGAAGCCTTGATTCTCTAGACAGTTCCTTGAAGTAAGCACAAAATCTATTAAACCTAAAGTCGTGCTGATCCTCACACATTCAGTCCGCAATTAATTTATTGCAAATATTAATGCAATAACCAGCTTCTTTTCGTGTACATATTGGTCACAAGGTATAGTACATCTTCATACTCCATTGGTACCTTGCATGGCACTTTTTCCCAATATAATCAACACACGCCAATGTGAAGGATTGAAAAATGTATCTTTTATTCATTTGTGGTACGGTCATTGAATTGCATTCTTGTGTTTTTCAAGAATAATTTACACTTAGTAACCAAATATTTACTTTGCCAAATGAAAAACTAATAGTGAACATAAACAAGTTTACATAGTTCATTACTTTAGATTTAGATTTTGTTTGAAAAATTATTTGGTAAATTCTATTCCTATTTTTTCACTTAATAGGGAAGTTTCTATAAAAAAAAACCTTTGATAGAATGTGTTTAGCTTGTAGTGCATGGACTATTTAGCTTGCTCAAGTGGTCTTTCATCATTTTATAGATTTTTGGGAGTGGATTGGCATTATAGGGATCAATAATTAGAAGCATTGTGACAATGAGATTTGTGGTTGGGACACTAGAAACTAGGTCAAGATAACACACTATGGATATGGTTAGGGTTAGTAGTGGATTGTGCCAATATAATGTTAAAAGAAGAATAAATAGTAGGAAGAAAAGGTTGTTTCTCAATTTTATGTTCGACTACAAGGACACAAAAGAAGGCTCGATCTAAAGTGTTTCTCTTAGATAAATCTACTCTATGCCCAAAAAGCACTAACATGCCATAATTAATTGTTACAATAAGCATATGCTCAAAATCTATGATATGGAGTTGGATTTGGATCTTAGTAAAAATCTTAATATATTGTTGGACTTTGGTCTAGGGATTGTCATAGCTACAACCATTTTCACATCAAATTTTGTAGGTATCTAGGAGGATAAAAATGTTCTCTTATGGTGAAGAATAACGAACCCTAGGTGGTGATGCAAATAGAATTGGAATTGATTGGATTTCTTTCATTAAGTTCAACTAATATCTAGATATTTAGTATGAGAGTGCCACCATGTTTTTTCCAAAACTTTTAAGTGGTTGGTTGTGAGAAGAAAAAAATTCTCTTCATTAATTCATGGATCAACCTTCAAATGTCTTATTAGGTTGCATATGCATGAACCTAGCAATTTACCCTACATTTTCCACCCATATTTGGGTAATGCAATGTGAGTATCTAGCTCAATTTGGAGGTGGGAACCCTAGACTAGTGTATTAGGGCCTTTGTGACTATACTAGTGATATCCCAAACTATGTTGGAGATAAGAGATTTGTCTTCATTTAAAGAATGTTTCTAATGTAGAGGAATTTGGGGAAGAAAAGATGTTGCAAATACTAAGCACTACTTGAAGAGGGGGTTTGTAGTAGGAAGGAAACCTTAAAGAACTCATATGTTGTAAATACTATTGTTAGGTGGGATTTGGATCATATATATATATTGATACTATTACAACAAAATAATCCCTAGGAAAGAAGATGTATATGGTTTTTGTTGAAGAAGGATCTAGTTTGGAAGGTACAGTCCAAAATTGAACTAATAGATTAGATCTAAAGAGATGAAAAAACATTCAGAGGCTACCTAAGAATTATGTTTTCTAGAGTTTTCTCTTAAACGATATCCAAGTGGGATGACATTCTCCAAAAAAAAATGAGACCTAATAAGAATTGCATGTGGGGTGAGAGAGTGGCGTAAAATACCTAACAATAAAAGTATACATGACTAAATTATAAGATCCAATACAAATTAATGAATTTTTCTACTAGATCTTACAACTAAATCCCAAAATTAAAATATTAAATAAAAAAATAAGCAATAGATCATTAAAAACTATTAATTTTTTTCATTTAACCAATGACTTTTTATAGTTTTACAATGGATCCACTCAAGTTAATTGTCTAATTGAAAGAAGTAATAAACTAAATGAACACATCACAATGGATACAAGAAAATATGAATAATGCATATGCATGTATCTTGAAGGTTAAAAGATACAATTAAGTGCTCATTAATATTGTTGGAAATTTCAAAAAGCGCCCTTAAAAGAGAGGTGCAATATTGGTAAGACATCCTTCTTGGTGAATGAAGCCTCATATTCCATGCCATAATGATAATAGGTACATGGGATAAGGATATACCTAAATGGTGCCATATCCAAGTTGGCTTCTTCTTATAAGTAAGTCATCATCAATGGTTATATAGCTACATAAAAGATAACTACATGGATGATCTGCCGAGGGTTTCGATGATCTGGAGAGGGTTTCAATGGAGGGACTGAGCCTACCCATTAATGATCTGGCGAGGGTTTCGATGATATGCCAAGGGTTTTGATGGAGGGACTAAACCTACCAGTTTTTGCAGTGCTCCATTGTCTGGGCATTCTGCTCTATCCTACAGAACTTACCGTCTTATTATTTGGTGTGGTGCTGGCCTTCAGTGCATCTGTCACCCTGCCCCTTGATCCATCACCCTGCCCTCTGATGGGTTTTCAAACACATTGTGTGATGTAATGAATCCCCTTTCTATGGTTGCTTTTACGAGATTCTGACCACCTTTTTTACGTCCTTGTTTCTGCATGGGTATTTCATGGAAACAAATTTTTAAACCTTGGCCATTATTCTTGACTTCTACTGATGGTGGACTTGACAGTTGGATGGCCTCTACAGACACATACAGCACTATACTCACGGGCATAAATGACGCCTAGTCACTGCATACTTCACGGGTCAGTTATTGAGGTATTTATCCTATTTCCTGCACTAATTTATTTTTTTATGTTTTGGCTGGTGGGTATTCTTGAACCCCGGTATTTTCAGTTTTGGTGTCAGTATTCCTTCTCAAGACTTGTTGGGTATCGATGTACCTCTGTCAGATGGCTTGGATGACCCCTTATCCACTATGGAGTCCACCCTCTTCCGAGGGTTAGTACCAACCATATTAAAAAAGTGGGAACCTCTCATTATTTACCTGTTTTATGCACTTATTTAGTTTTTTTACTAGCCATGGGTTTTGTCCCTGTTTTCTTCACCCCATCTAGGGTTTAATTTTTTTTATCTGTCTTGTTTTGGTGCGGGTTTCTCCTTTCCCTTTTGGGCTCTTTACTATTTCCTAGGAGATGGAATCTCCGAAACTCTACCCCCCCGTGGGGCCTCTGCTCCTCTTGACCACCCTTCTCAGTTCTCACAACATAGGAATGCTAAACAACTTAAAGCGTTGGACTCGAAGTGCCGCTACATGTTTGGTAAGGATATCATGATTGATAGGGTTTCTGAATTGTGTCGTCGTGCCCTGATCGCTCACCTAGAATATTGCAGCCTAAATAAGGATGAGTGGGTAGGGTGGGCTACAATTAACTGGAAACTGAGTTTTAACTATGTCCCAATTATCAGCCTCCTTGCAAACCAATGGTTTGTTATTGTCTTCATTGAAGATGATGATGCAACCCGTATACTTAAATATCTCTCGACTATGGATAAAGGTTCCTTGGAACTTAGCTGTTGGCACTCCAGGTTTGACCCACTCAAAGAAAGAGTGGTAAAACACCATGTTTGGGTCCTTTTGTCGGCCTTTCCCTTCCCCTTGTGGAACAGAGACTTTCTTTTTGGCCTGGAAAATATGTTAGGCCACTTTGTTGCTCTAGAAAAATATTTCCATATTTTGTTCAATAAGCACATAGCCAAAGTACTTGTAGAACTAGATGTTTCAAGGGGAATTTTACCCGAGGTGGACATTGACTATGGGAGTTCGATTCTTATTCAACGATTGGATTATCTTAATGTTCCTTTTCGTTGCATCTATTGTCGGGAGACTGGTTATCTTAGAGATAAATGCTTTTCTCTATATCATGGTTGTTCCCTTCATATTGGCTTTGTAGACTCTGAAGCTCCACCTGAACCTTGGTCTGATATTACTTCTCCTCTTGTATCCTCCGGGCTTACCACTTCTCAGGAACTTTCATAGGATCCTCCTCTTGGAGGACCTATACTCAAATAACCTTCGGATCCTTCCTCCCTCCCTGATTATAACTCTAATGCTATCTTCAGTGAATTTCCTCCTCTGATCTACAGACTTTACAGGATTTAGAAAACTGAGATAGAATTATTTCAGACTCAACTTCTCCAATTCCTTCTCCTTCTTCTTCTCCTTTGGTATCAGCTTCCCTTGCTCAGAACTACACTGCTTCTCGTGTGGATTATTCAGTGTCCTCCCAACTCCCTTTGAATCCTTATGGGCCTGTCTCGAATACCTACCCTCCTCCCTATATGATGGAAGACTATTCACCTTTATCTCGATCTCCTTCTCCTATCCCTGATAACCCTCGACAAAGTCCTCCTTCCTCACCCTCTTTTAATGATCCTTCCCTTTTGAAAGCACTAGACATATTTTTTGATAATTCTCCCCTTTCTCCTTCCATTCTACCACTGGATTCCATTAGATTTGAAAATGTCACAATACGAAAGTCCAGAAAAAACAAGATCTTGGATGCTTCAACATCCTCGGGTACTTCGAGTCTTTATACTCCTTTATCTGCTCATTTAAAAAATAATGCAAGATCACTGCACTCACCTCAGGTTCTTAGAGAAAAGTCACCTGTACACCAGATTGACTAATGAAAATTATCTCCATGAACATTTGTGTGTTCGAGGGTCTCACCAAACAAAGTGCCCTTTCTTCTCTCTTCTCCTTATTGAATCCAGATTTGATACTTATCCAAGAAACTATGTGTGACTTATATTCGGCCCTCCTACACTTCTCTAAGATGAAACTAGGATGAGAATTTTGTGCTTTGGACTCTCAGGGTCTATCTGGGGGTCTTCTCACGACCTGGAACCCACATTTCAGTGGGTGTAAAGCCTTCAGATCCTTTGTTGGTATTTTGATCAAAGCCAGTATCAAAGGGTTTGAATCAACCCTTAATATACTTAACTATTATGGACCCTACTCAAATAGGTCTACTTCCAAGAAAAGGTAGTTGCTAGTGGACTCCTAGACCTACCCCATCTTATCCTAGCTGGTGATATCAACTTCACTATTACTGCTTTCAAGATTTGGGGAGATAAAGCACGTTTGGACCACTTATGCGGCTATTTTACCCATTATCTAAACAACTCCAACCTATTTGATCTCACTCCTCAAAAACTTGGACCTACTTGGAGGAATAGAAAACCTGGATCATAGGGTATTAGTAAAGGTATTGACATATTTCTTGCATCTGTACATTTGATACCCTTTTTTATTGATTACAAATTCTAGATCTATCCCTCATAAATCTTTGATCATTTTCCCATATGTATGGAATGGCACAATACTCCTCATTGTCATCTCTATCCTTTCCAATTCAATAGAGCTTGGTTATTGGAAAAGGACTTCTCATATTTGGTATACTCTTCCTGGAATTCCCAACTCATGGATTCCATGGACCCTATGACTGCACTTACCTATAAACTTAAAAGACTAAAAGCCTCTGTTAGGGTCTGGGAAAAACTCTTGGGGTTTCTCACTTCTCTAATCTCTTTTCAGATGACGGCCTGACCAATATTGAAGATCAACTAAAAGTTATTAGTTGTTACCCTACTATGGTCTCAGAGGAAGATAAATATATTTTTCTTACAGACTTCACCCTCTCTGAGATAGAAAGTGTACTAAAAGGTTTCAAAAAGGACAAGAGTCCTGGTCCTAATGGTTGGCCCGTAGAATTTTACCTACATTTTTTTGATCTTATAGGTCTTGATATTTTCCAAGCTGTGGAATAGTCAAGAAGAGATGGTAGGGTAACTAGCTCATTAAATTCTACTTTTATTACCCTGATTCCAAAGATTGATAAGCCGACCTCTTTCTCTGACTTTAGGCCTATTTCACTTTGTAACCTTGTCTACAAATCTATCTCTAAACTTGCAGCTATCAGGGTTAAATATATCCTTGACAAGGCCATCTCTTGGAATCAGTTTGGATTTATACATAACAGGCAAATTGTGGAGCCTATTGGCATCACACAAGAAGTACTACATACTGAAAAAATTGAAAAGAGGCAACTATTTATTCTGAAGTTAGACCTTGTTAAAGCATTTAATAGAGTTAATTGGACCTTCCTCCGGTTAGTTATTCTTCAGATTGGTATTCCAGTATTAGGTGTGAGCTGGATCATGGGCTGTGTGGAGTCTAGTAACTTTGTTGTACTTATTAATGGTACCCCCACAAATTTTTTCGCTTGTTCAAGAGGAATGAGACAGTGTTTCCCCCTTTCTCTCCTAATTTTTATTATGATTATTGAAAGTCTCAGCTTACTGGTTAAATAGGCTCATCTTGAGGGTCGTATATAGGGTGAAAAAGTTTCTTCTTCATTGCACCTGACACATTTACTATTTGTAGATGATGTATTACTGCTTTGAGTAGGGACTATTAAAGAATGGAAACAGTACAAGAAACTACTAGATATTTTATGCTCAGCCACAGGCATGAACATTAACAATGCTAACTCCTCTTTTATGTATAATTAAGTTACACGAAACACCAAAGATCTTGTTCAAGAAATCCTTCCTTACAAAATGGTTCCATTATCTGATGGGTTCAAGTACTTGGGTTTCTATTTGAAGCCTATGGGCTATCATGCAAATGATTGGAACTGGCTACTTAATAAATTTGAAAAATGAATATGTCACTGGTCCTACCGACTACTAATCTTGGGAGGCCGACTGATTCTAGTCAAGGCTGTATTGACGGGGTTGGCGGTATATTGGCTTACACTAGATAGGATGCCACAATCTATTATGAACTTTCTCAAGCGCGCAATATTTAATTTTTTATGGGGGAGTGCTTCTAGTAACTTGAAGAACCATTTGGTGAATTTGTGCTTGATTTCCAGACCCTATGAGAGACGTGGTTGGAACACATTAAACATGGAATGGTTCAGTCAGGCTCTTAGACTCAAATGCCTTTGGTTGGTATTGCGGGGTAATGGTATTTGGTCAACAATAATCTTCTACAAATATCTAAAAAACAGATCAATGGTTGACTGTATTCATTCTCGTTGCTTCACGCTTAAGGGTACTACTCATATCTACAATGGTTTTGTTAGAACATTATTGTGGTTAACAAGCTGGCTGGGATGGAGTGTTGGGAATGGAAAAGACATCAAGATTGGAGTGGACCCAATTGTTGGTTCTAGCTCTGATTATATCCTGCCTGAGAATATCAGATTGTATTTGGAAGAATATGGCATTTCTTCACTGGCTGATGCACATATCTTTGGCACAAATTATATCACAAAACAGTACTGGGTCACAACAGAGGAACTGGATTTGGAGGGGGACTGGAAGGTTATATGGAATAACTATATAGAGGAACTCACTCATGGTAACATTCGACTATCAGAAGAAAGAGACTCTTTGGTATGGATGTATGATAAACACTTGGGACAAGTATCTACTCATCAGGCATATGAATGTATAGCTCATTATCACTGCCAGGATGTTTCTGAAAAATCTTGGTCAACATGTGGAAATACAGTATACCTTTGAAAATTATTTTCTTTGTTTGGCTCAACTTACACAACAGGATTAATACCTAGGACAATTTGCTCAAAAAGGGTTGGATAGGCCCAAATCGTTGCTATTTATGTAAATATGAGGCAAAAATAGTCAATAACCTTTTGCGGATTGCATATTTACAAAGGATATCATTTTGGGTCTCAGTATGATTTTACATCATCCTATTAACTGGAATGAGCTAACATTTCTGCTTAATGTTATAAATTAGACCAGGACAGAGAGAAAGGAGGAGGTATCTTCCCCTTCTCATGACATGGTAGATATGGCTACACAGGAATAGATTAATATTCAAGGACCTCTTTCCTTCATCAAATTTTACTATTCACGTTATTACAAAATAGTTATCATAACACAAAGTGAAAGTACACACAAGGACTCCCATAAATGTAATTGGCTTATCTCTGATATATGACTTTCCTATTGGGTTTTTTTATGGAGCCTCAGCCTTAAGTAAGGGAGGTGTAGGAGTACATATGATGTTAAATATAGAACATTACTTCCTCCTTAAACTTGGATGTGGCCTAAGCAAAAACACACGATCAGAGCTACTTGCTCTTTGGGTACTTCTCAGCTTCTCAAAACACATTTGGCTCCCATATCTATATATCAGAGGGGATTATTCTATTATTATCAATTGGTTCAATGGCCTAGCTTCATTGGAAACTCTTTATTTGGTAGGCTGGTGTAAGGATATCTCAAATCTTATATATTACTTTATCCATCTCGAATCAGCTCATGTTTACAGAGAATTCAACATTCAGGCGGATCGTCTCTCTAAGGAGGCACTCCATACTTCAGCTAGGCTACTTGAATTCATGGAATATAATAAGGGAACATGCACTGGGAATGGCTCAACACATCTCTTTTGAGCCATTAGATCACTTTATGTGACTATACATTTTTATAAATATCATCTCTGATGATTGATTTGGCTAAGTACTATTATGATTTTGCTTGACAACTGAGTGCCTCGTTAGAATTATCGATTTGCCAGAAGTAGAATGGTGTTGATTGGGATGATTTGGGAGGGGTATTGGAAGTTCTATATGCCTACTTTCCTCACATATTAGGCATTGTTGGTACTACAAATCAGTGGAAACAATTTGTTGAAGTTTCTCTTGCTTGTGACCCCTTATGTTTTGGATGCACTACACACTAGATGTGAAAGTATTGTTTTGAAAAAGCTGTATACTTTACTGAGTTGTAATATTGCTGATGAACAAATATTTCCTTTGATTCATATGAATATCAAGGAAATTCTATTTTTCTCCTGGAAAAAGTAAGTCATCCTCAAAACCGATTCTATTAATAAATGGAATAATTACATGTAGAAAGATATAATCGGAGGCATTAATGCCCTCTATGTTATGCAAAATAAATGCGGATTCATTTGTGCATTTAGAATTTAATTTTATTTTGAGACCAATGGTACAAACCATATTATTTTTGTATTATTATTATCCATATGGGGTAGAAGCCTTTATAAGAAATATTAGAACATTATTGAAATATTTTGGAATTGTTTTTTTTTTTTTGAGAAAACATGAGTTAAATACAAATTCCTTACTTTGTGATGCGAAATAGTACCAAAAGCATTATGTCTAATTAACAAATGTATAATAAAGAGAAGGTACATGACTAAGAAGATATTACCTTAGAACCCAAGCTCGTAATTTAATTTAATTAAATGCATTGCATAATGGGGAGTTGAAGAAGTAGTTTTTCGAGTTGAACCACTAACCACTAGGGAATTGAGATAAAAGAAAGTAATAGAGAAGTAATGAGAATATTCTCGTGAGAAAGTGAATTTGTATGAATTTGAGATCAACCTAATGAATGGAAAATACAACATTGCCTTTAATATATAATAAAGCAATCTTTAAGTTTAGAGGAATATGTAATTTGTCATTTTTTTTCTAAGTTCTCATCACATATAATTAATTTCCAAACAAAGTAAAATTCATGATGAGATGCATGCATGTTGTAACATTCCTAAATTTCATAAATAAATTATTTATTATATGTACACTTATAAATTCCTAAGTTAATAAATTTATAAGATGTTATACTTCACGCTTTTCTTGATGTGATAACAATATCCGAAGACTTTAGTTAAACTGCAAAACTCATATGGCTATGTTTAGTGTTTCAGTCATCATGTCTCTTTTTACGATATTGTGTCGATATTTCGTTATGCTTCGATTCATTATTATTTTGTTGCCACTGCTACTTTAAAAACTCTATTGGTTGCAAACATTGTAAAAACTATTTTCGTTGTCCAGTTTCTTGGGTCCTACCTATAAGTTGGGAAAGGAAAAGGCCTCAAGTCTTACTTAGGATTTAATACTTACAGATGAAACTCCATTACTCTCTATGCAGGTGAACGCGATCAAGGGTTCAAATTTCCTAACTAAGGTGGCATGGTCCTAGACTAGGATATTCCAACGTCCTAATCAAAGGGGTCAAAACAACACATTCTTAAGTTATACGATATGTTTAGTGTTTCAGTCATCATGTCTCCTTTTACAATATTGTGTCGATATTTTGTTATGCTTCTATTCATTATTATTTTGTTGCCACTACTACTTTTAAAACTCTATTGGTTGCAAACATTGTAAAAACTATTTTCGTTGTCCAGTTTCTTGGGTCCTACCTATGAGTTGGGAAAGGAAAAGGCCTCAAGTCTTACTTAGGATTTAATACTTATGCATGAAACTTCATTACTCTCTATGCAGGTGAACGCGATCAAGGGTTCAAATTTCCTAACTAAGGTAGCATCGTCCTAGACTAGGATATTCCAATGTCCTAATCAAAGGGTTCAAAACAACACATTATTAAGTTATACCATAAGGAAAAAAACACCTAAAATACCATACTATGCTATGATATGTTTCAAAATTGAAATCATATTGTAATGCACTATACAAAGGTGCATAAGGATCTTGAATGCATGGTAGGTTGACTACACGTTGTCGAAGTGACAGTTGGAAAATAAATGTGTATGAGTTTTATATTGAAATTTCCCACACATAGGCCATGTGGGTGCCTCAAATTCCCCATCTCATGTTCAAAAAACTTAGGGAAAAAACCTAGGGGTTTAATTTTTTTTTTAAAATGGTGGAACTTGTTTGTGAAGCCTGGTTCTTTTGTTTTTTCACTCTGTGGATCTCTGCTATTTTTGTTTGTTTGTTCTGCTATGTGGTTTCGAAGGTATTTTCCAAAGATGGAGGAGCCGAGTTTCTTGGTCCTCGTTTCTCTTCCTCCTTTCCTGTACATTAGCAAGACTTTGATGGTGGTGTTTGTTTCGTTTGTGGGAAAAAGAACTCGCAGAACCAGGTAAAGTTTTCTCCTAAACATCTTGATGAACAAAATTCTTAAGTCATAAATTGATGTTATATGCTACAATGTTTGACCTTTGAATTTGCAATGTGTAAGAGGGTTACAGGTCCATGCTCAGCGGCTACAGGTTTCAGTTGGTTTCTGCGCTAATGAGGCTTACAATCGGGTAAGACTTGTTACCGGCCCTTCGTGGCTCTATGGTCTGAAAAAGATGTGGCTTGTTCTATGTTTTCCTAAGGTACCTTACCTCATTCCAATGGGATGATGGTGATAATGTTTTCTTTGGTATCCATGAGGTCGTTTGTAGTTGAGCTAAAAGGGGTAACCCTTCCATTGTAGAGTCGTATAGACAATGCCACAACTATTTCTTAGAAGGGTTAATTTTGGTTTCTACAATGTATTTTTGAACAGTTGCGACTTTGACCATTTTTACAGTATTGTAATGTTTATTTAAAATTGTATATGGAATCTATGAGGTCTTGCAGTTTAAAAGTACCACTTGTATTGAGTTCTAGCAATACCGTAACTTGTTTGGATAAAAATATTTGACAGATGATACTCTGCACATTTTGTAGTAGATACGAAAATGAAGACAGTATTATATTTTGATTTCTTCTCATTTGTCATGTCTGAATTTATAGTTTTGTTTTTTTATTTACTTTATAAAATAATGTGGCTATGAGGCTTTATACTGTTTTTGCTTTGTTTATAGAAAGGGCCATAATCCACTATCAATGGTAATTACTGTTACTTAGTTGGAGAAAATATTTTTATAGTTTGAAGAGACCCATGAGGGTATTATAGTCTTGATTCCTATCTTGATTTTACAGTTTTGTTGTTTTTAATTAAAGAATAGAATGCGACCATGAGGCCTTTTCCCTAACATCATTGGTTTTTAAGAAGGGTTGTAGAGCCTATGTTAAAAATATATCGCGGTTTGATTTTAAATTAAAAAAAAAAAGTTTTAGATTGAGAAATAAATACTAGGTCAGACATGGGCCTATATCTATCCTTCATTTTGTTGGAATCCATAAGGCCATTCTTTGTGTACAAGTCGTGAAACTATTATTAGGTTGACTATACTGTTTTAAAATGGATTATACTAGTTTTTATAGTTAAGAGTAAAAAAGGAAAATAAGCATTAAAGGTTGTTAATATTTTTCCTTTGTGTATTTTAATTGGAGATGATCATATCAAAATGGTTTTCAGCCGATAACATGTTCTATCTCCTGTCGATAATCTTGATTTGATATTAAGTTGCAAGATTGAGTCAACCATACATTATACAATACCTCTTATTAAAAGAAAAGACCTTAACTGTACTTAATATTTAAACTTGGTTTTTATTTTTGTTTAAAGATTGATATTTAATTACCCTAACTGTAATTAGGGTTTTGGTTTAAGAGGCCAAACTCAGCTAGATTGGAGAAGAAACGTACATATAAAAGTATTATTTTGATACGACTTTATATAT
>LPNX010128090.1:76909-102011 GCA_001517045.1 Pseudotsuga menziesii
AATACACATAGATAGATTTGTGGAAACTCTCTAATAAGTTTAACCTTGTTATGATTAGCCACTTTATTATAGTTTTCTAAAGGGTTTTCCTTGCCCTTATAGGATGACTATGTTGACTTCTTTTAAAAATTTAGACTAACCGAATAATACAGGAAAAAGGGAAAATATGCATTACAAGGTATACTTAACAGCATAACTAGAACAGTAAATTCAAACTCTAACTTTGAATAAACAGAATTATAATTTTTTTTTCTTAAAATGATTTCTGGACAACTTCCAAGTATATAGATCATAACATATCCAATCATTCTACTTTCATCAACTGAACATACTTCCAAATAAAAGTAAAGACTTAGAATTTAATCAATAGTTAGAATCTGGATAATATGTAGAAGGGGACAAACACCCAAAGGAGATTGTTCCACCCAACCTTCTCCTAAAGAAACCAAGATTACTTGCGTAGGACCCCCGAGCCTGTTCACTGAATGACTAGGACAAAGATCATTGGCTAATAGACCACACAACAACTTGTTATAATCAACACTCAGTAGCAGACTCAACAATTCCACTTTAGATATCCCCTCATCAAATTCCTTGTGTGCCCGACTATTTCAATTTGCAGCAATCAAAAGGTACATTCACTTGAAAACAGAATGAGTAGTGATCATTTTGTTCAATTTGATGGTATTTATAATATTTTATAGGTATTTGTGTTATTTTTAGAGTTAAATGAGCCCCTAGCTCAGTTTCCCCTCTCAGGGAACATGACCATTTTTTAGGGATTATTGTTATACCTAAATCCTATCACCATCATGTGATGAGACCCTTAACTTCCATGTTTTCCCTTAATCCCAACACTTGGAGTGGAAACTTGCTCTGTTTGTCAATTGTAATTGAAAAAACCTAGCACCACACTTACCCTATGGCTGATGAATGGTACCTTGGTCAGCACTGCCTTTATCCTGTTATAGAGAAGCGGTGCCACTGCCTATTGTCTTTGTTCTTAAAGCGGTTCTCATTGAAACTGCTTTGTCATAAGGGAACAAAAGCGGTACCTTGGGTAAAATGGGAAAAAGAGAAGTTTCTCGAGGCTTCTAGAACTTGAGCCTTGTGTCCTCCCTTATCCCTATCATTATGGGTTAGTTTGAGTTTGAGATCCCCCATGGTAGGATCTTGGAGCCAACTCACCCACAATTCTCTCAACTATTCCTATCCATTGAGCCTTATAAATACAAGCTCATATCCATAGTTGAGGGGGAGAACTATAGAGGTATTGTTATGTTATTGGATTGACCACTTAGTCCAAATCATTGGAGAGCATAGAGATCAAAGTTGGAGCTTATGGGGATGAAGTGTTTATCTCATGGAGGGGCTTGTTGACACTAAGGCAATGGTTGTAAGCTTCTCCAAACATTCTTAATGCAAAGCTAATTTCCATCCCACATGACTGTTGTCTGATTTCACATGTACATGTTGTTATATTCCTTAGTCACTAACATGGATAAGTAGATGATTTTCTAGTAGCTTTGATTTGTTTGCATGTTTGATCTATTTGTAGGTACGTAGGTTCACAATCGAAGTCGTATTCCAAGTGTCTACGACATTCAAGGAAGGTCTTCATCCTTTTTTGTTCACTCATTTGTTTTGGATCTGAACCATTCAGACCAGAGGAATAGATTCTATCTATAGAAGGTGCAATATTCCTAATAACAAATCTGGCGACCATATGAGGGAGTGGTGCAAATCTCAGTTGATCTGATCTTCCTCAGTTCTTGAACTCTTGTACGAATCTCGGCTCCATCTCCATTTGAATTAGTGAATTTTGGTTTGAAACTTTCAAATCTGAACTATTTCAACTTTTTATGCTCTTTTTTACTATCAATCCATCAATTTTTTCCTTGATTTGATCAATTTCTAACTTGATCTTCCGTTCTCCTTGTGTTTTGGATCTATTCAGGGAACCACACATGTGTTGTTGGCAAGAAGCGGTGCGATCATGTGAACTTCGTTATCCATAAGCGGTGCCACCTCCTGAGTCCCATTATCCAGAAGTGGTGCTAATCTAGAACCGCTTGGTCAATACCCCTCCAACGTGGTTCTAGGTAGGCCTTGTTCCAAAACTAGGTTTTCATCATTTTTTGCAAAAAATTGAGTTTGTTTGCTTTCAGCGCTACACTGTCAGGATTACGTGTTAGAATTTGAATGCTCATGGTTCGAAAGTATGTGGCAAAAGATTGTTTTGATTGAAAAATTAAAAAGCTAGACTATGCTTGTTGGTTATTCATTTCCTTCCATGCTTGTTGGTTGTGACTGTGAAAGGAATTTTTTGTGAAAGCTTAGGCTTTAGTGAGCTCTATTTTCATTTCTTTTATAAAGAATGAAAGTAAAACAATTTTACTGACATGTTGAGTTCATTTTTGTTTCCATAGAAGACTTCCTTTTGCTTGTAAAAAAGATTTTTTTTTTACTAAGATCAGGTTATTATCATTATTGAGCATAAGACATTGGATCTCTGATTAGCCTCGCAAGCTTCAGGTTCTCTATGTTCTTTTGTCTCTCTTGCATCAGTACTATCTCACCAAAAGAAAAAAATATTGTAGTTTTAAGTTAGATCTATCTATGTTTTACTAAAAATAAAAACATAGAGTGCATATGCATGTAGAGTGCATCTTGTTTTTATTTTAGGAAAAGAGACTCTTCCCCTTTTGCTTGCTTTCAGAAAAGGAAAATGAGTTTGGAATGTGTTTTTTTTTTTTTTTTTGATTTGTTCAAGATAATTGTTTGGGAATTTTTGTTTTAAAACGAAAAGAAAATACTCTCTTTCCCTCCCATAGGTAGTCATACTACGAATGGTAACGTGAAATATTTGCATCTACATACTGCATGGTTTTAATTTTTCTATCAAAATTCCATGCATTTACCTAACCATCCACTTTAAAATTAACGGTAGTTATAGGTTAAAATTTACATAGAAATTTGAGTGATAGGTTAAAGACTTGTCTGGGCGTCATTAAGCGTAGGAGCTTTCGTTACTCGTCTGCATTACATCCTAGGACTCGCATCGTTCTTCCATGTACCGTCGGTATATCAAACAACCTTTCACATACCCTTGAGGTATATAGAACGGTACTTCATGTACTTGATTGTATATCAGAAGGCCCCTTGTGAACGGTTATGCATTAGACATCACTACTATTTATTTGATCTCCCATGTACCTTGCGTATATTGAGAGATCCCACTAGGATACCTTATCTATCTGAGAAAATCCCTTTGGCCATCTTGCTTGGAGCCATACACTGAAAAAAACATTCAGGGAGATTACTATGCATGTACCCTTGAGGTATATCATGAGTGGCACCTTCTTGACAATCCTGGTGAGAGACTTGACTATCTGAACTCCTCCTATCATTTAATTTTGCTTGTTTGGCCTACAGCTTTAGGGAAATTTTGGGTGTGTTTTCTAGTTTTGAGACCCTAGGTGAGATAGGAGCTGTAAAAAATGGCTGAGCTAAGACAATCCACCAAGGAGCTGCTACCAAATCTCAAGTGGGAGAGAATGTGGTTGCAGAAAGCAGAAGACCATATCCTTCACACTCGCCTCCCTTGGTCCAACAACCTTCTCAGGGTAATACCTCATTCCATTCTCCCACAGAAGGTCATGTTGATGATATTTCCCATCCAAATTATGGTCCCAATGCTCCATTTTGGGACACCACTATAAAACAGGCCATTGCCTCATTTGGAACCCATTTAAACCTTTCTGAAGAAGTTTCACCAAATGAAGAAGGACATAGACAATACCGGGAAGCTATTCTCCATGCACAAGAGATTGAAAAGAAAATAGATGACATATTAGGCACACCACCATCACATTCCGTAGCTGTTCCTATGGGATATCGTTCACTTTCCTATTCTATGAGACCCATTGAACTGATTCTAGATCGCACAGTGACTCCACATAATCCAAGTCAAATTTCCATCCCCACCGCCTCCCATATTATGTCTGTTCCCAATACTCCCGGGTCTTCTGCACCTGGGGCTCAACATTCAATTCATGTTTCATCAATACCTTCTAGTGCTGGGGGGCAACCCCCGGCACGAGCTACGTTATTTGTCACCAGAATTGTACCTAGTCATGGGAAGACCTCTAATATAGATCAATCTACAGTTTATGTCCCTCCTACCCACACAAATGTGGTTAACCCCCCATCCAATTCAGATTAGCCCTTGGGGGCACAACCTGTAACTATTCAAACCTCTTGGGGTTATGGTTACACAGCAAATCAAGTACCTATAGGAAACATTAATTATCCATCCAACCCTATAGGAATGGCTTGTGGTGGAATTCCATATCCTAGTAATACTTTCATGCCATGGGGGAATCCTAACTAGTCCTACATGCCATCTATGGGGGGAATACCTATACATACTAAGAGGGGGTGCTGTAGGACCACCTTATGGAGGTCCTCCCCCTGGGGAGCCTAATGGTTCTGGAGGTCTTGGTGGCTTTCCTCATTATGGTCCTAATGGTCTTGGTGGTCCTAGGGGGGCTAGTGGCTTCCCTCCTAATGGTCCTGGAGGGTCTCGTTGCCCTCCTCCTAGTGGTTCCAATGGCTCTAGAGGTTTACCTCCCAAGGGTCTTGGAGGGTCTGGCGGTCCTCCTCCTAGTGGTCCTCATGGTCCCAATGGTCCTGGTGGTCCTCGAGTCCCTGGTGGTCCTCCTCCCGGAGGACCCCGCGGTCCTAATGGTCTTGATCCCGGAAATCAACCCCCTGCCGGTGGATCTTCTGGTAGTTCTTCATCACAACAACCTGTCTATCAGTCTACTTACGATCCTACTGGTACTTATATTCCATATCAATATTACTAGTATGTGCAACCTAATCATCAGTTACCTTTCCTAGCAACTTTGGACTTGCCTAATTTGTCCAAGTTGATTAATGAACCCATTTGACATAACCCCTTATGGCCTCCCATTCCGGTAAAGTTACCATCGAACATTCCAAAGTTCAATGGGAAGCATGGAGATGATCCAAAAAATCATGTCATGACATTCCATTTGTGGCATTCTTCAAACTCCCTTATGGATGATTTAGTTCATTTAAGACTCTTTCAGCAAACTTTGACTAATACAGCCATGAAATGGTACATTGAACTTCCACAAAATTTGTTTGTGGATTTTGGCTCATTGGAAACTGTATTTCTTGCACACTTTTAGCTTCCTATACGTTATGAAATGGGTACTGATCTCTTAACTTCTCTACGATAGAACACCTCCACCCACATATCTAATCATATCCATGAGTGGAGAAGGAAGAGAAGACTTATTAAGGCTCCTATCCTGAATCAGTTATTAGTTGATTGGTTTACTAAATCATTGTTTCCTCCGATTGCCCGAGATTTGGCTATGGGCAGTGTCGTTACTGAAGAGAAAGCCATTAGTCGAGCCCAATATCTGGACTTGGTCTATTTGTACTCCAAAACTTTGTATGACTTGATCCCTCAAGATCCTCGCCAAGCATCAATCCCGCAAAGACACCAGTAGAAATCCTTGTCGATGGTATGGTTGGTTCAATCTAGTCCCCATCAACACCAAAACCTATTGAGAAACCCCAAATTGTCACTCATACTCCTTCGACTAGCAAGGTTTCTGCTGAGGTCAATTCTATCCAGAGTATTCAAAGACCCGGAAACAATAAAAAGAAAGGTAAAACTAAAAAAAAAAACCTGGAAACCAATAGGAGAATCCAAAACCAACCACCAAGGATAACAATAAAGGGAAAAGAAAAGAAAAATATCCATGTTTTCTATGCGGAGGTGACCAATTCACAAAAGAGTGTCCTCTTCGGGACAAAATCACCCAATTTTTGAAAACAAATCCCACACCCGCAGTTCTCATGGATCCTTTTCCCTCTCAAAAATAGTTGATAGACCACATGTCTAATCAAGGAAACTCTAGTTCTTCAGAGGAAATTTGCATGATGTCCTTGGATACTATTAGTTTGCAAACTTGAAGTCAGAGTTACGACAAAACCAGAGACAAGAAAGAAGACAATTCTTCTTCAGGAAAAGCTCCCTCTATTGGTTCTCCCAAATCCTCATCTACTGTCCCCATAACCATCGAGAAGCCTACTCTCGACATGGTTTTGCGTCCACCCAAGAGTACTCTTAGGAAGGTTGTTTTTAACCCTAATGCCCGAGCTGCTCAGTTTTATAATGTAGTTAAAGATATCGCTCAGGAACCATGTGCAGTTTCTACTTTCGAAGTACTCCAAAGTTGTCCTACACAACACAAAAACTTGTCAACTGCATTAGGAGCTTTAGACCCAGACAATACTAATTTGATTCATTTCAATGTTGAGAACTATAAGTCTAGACTACCTCACAAACTTGCTTTTCAAATCATCATGAAAGTAGTCGAAAAGAATGTCCCTATAACTGCCTTAGATGAAGGAGCTTCAACTTCGGTTTTGTCCCTGTCTTGTTGGAAAGCTATTGACTCTCCTAAGCTTGTAACATCACCTACGACTCTAAAAGCCTTTGATGGATGAGGTTTCCAGCCCCATGGTCTCATATCAGCCCTTTCAGTCGAGCTTGGGGGGAAAACTATTTCTATTCAAGTAGAAGTAGTAGACGCCTCATTAGATTACAACCTCCTTCTAGGAAGAAATTGGTTTTACACCATGACTGTTGTCACTTCGACGGTATTTCGAACTATCTAATTTCCACATCTAGGAAGAATTGTCACCATTGACCAGCATAATTTTTGTACACTGGATGTTACTACCTCTACGGCTAATAACATCCCTATGTTAGGCCAGTCCCCTCCTCCTTACCAGTCGATTAGGGTAGGCATGTTGAAGGATTTGTCCCTTATGGGGATTTTTCCGTCCACTCCTCCTAACACAGACATAGCAACAGTAAATATGATTGCGTCATCTGATTATGATCCAAAGGGCAACCAAATTGTTGAGTTCACATGAATAAATGTACAACATCATTCAAACCCTTTTTGATGACCACACTGATGAACTTCACCTAGTGGCTTCAGACCCTTACCACCTGCCCTACTGGTTAGAACCCTCTCTTCCTATTTTAGATTATCTCTTTGAGACTTTTCCTTCTGACGAGTCCATGATGGAGATCATGAGTATGAATGAGCCTATCTAGGAGGATCACCATCATAGATCCTTGTTCCTCCCCAACACCAGTTCGGTAGAACGTGATTTTGCATCCCTGTTTTCCAATGATATTGTCAACACACCCCAAAATCCTATATTGTTGCAAGACACATATTCTGAAGGAAAATTATGCAACATTACTCAAACAAATCCAATTGACATATCAGCCAAGCCCGGTACCATCGAGCATGTTCATGTTGGGAAAAACTGCTCAACAGAAGAATCTGAAGCATAGAGGGCACTTTTCAAATAATTTCGTGATATTTGTTCCTGGTCTCATGAAGAAATGCCGGGGATAGACCCATCTGTTGTGGTCCATGAAATAAAAACCTATCCCACTGCTAAACCTGTCAGGAAAAAACTAAGGCAAGTCCATCCATGGAAGGCCACAGCTATTAAAGATGAAATAGAGAAACTTCTCAAAGCTGGGTTTATTTATCCCATACCCTTGACGAAATGGGTATCGAACGTTGTCCCTGTCAATAAAAAGCAGCGCACAATTAGTGTCTGTATCGATTTTTGAGATTTGAACAAAGCTTGTCCCAAAGACAACTTTCCAACTTCGCATATCGACTAGAATATCAACAATTGTGCCAGAAGTGTCATCTTCTCATTTATGGATGGATTTTCAGGTTATAATCAAATTGAGATTTTACCCACTGATGAGCACAAGACAACATTCATTTTCCCATGGGAAACCTTTTCATATAGGAAGTTACCATTTGGCTTAAAAAATGTTGCAGCCACTTTCCAGCGTGCTATGTCGTATGCGTTTCATGATATAAAACATATTTTTGAACCGTACCTTGATGACCTTCCTTCTCATTCACAGTGACAGGAGGACCACCTTGGTCATGTTAGAGACATTTTCCTGAGATTCTGTCATTATAATATATGGCTCAATCCGCATAAATGTGTTTTTTGCGTTGAGACAGGACACCTATTAGGTTTTGTGGTTTTCGAGGATGGCTTCCGGATAGACCCATTGAAAATTGCCACTATTTTAGCTCTACCAGCCCCAACCAACCTTTTAGAACTCCAAAGTTTGCAAGGGAAGGAAAACTTTCTCCATCGGTTCATGTGCAATTTTACAAAGAAAACACATGATTATATGCGTCTCCTTTAGAAGGACACCATTCTATTATGATGACCAAGCCCAACGAGCCTTTGATAATCTTAAACACACTTTGACTCATTCATCCGTGATACACCCCCCATATTATTCAAAGGATTTTCTCTTATATATTGCTTCCTCCACTACTACCATCGCTATGGTTTTGGTGCAGGAAAATCCCAACGGTTAAGAGCACGTGATCTACTCTGCTAGTAAGAATCTTATAGATTCTGAAACCCGATATTCACACGTGGAGAAATTAGCATTGGCCATAGTCATTGCTGTTCAAAAATTTTGTCACTACATTTTGCTCTGCAAAACCACTGTATTGGTAGACCAGAACCCTATGTATTACATCCTGACTCGTCAGGTGCTCGGGGGAAAGTACTCCCGATGGATATTCATACTAGAAGAGTTCATTAGAGGAAATTTGGGGTCTAAAATGGGCCTTATAAGAAAACATGCCAAAATAAGTTTTTGTGAGTTGGAATTCAAGAACCAATAGAATTTCAATAAAATAAGTCAACCATAATGGTTGAATTGACATATTTGTCATTAAAAAAAACTACTTTTTTTGTTCATATTTTCGACATATCTGATTGTATTTTTACTCAAATTTCGATCAGGAGAGCTCGTTGGATGCGGAATTTGATTCCGCATCCAATGAGTACCCACAATGCATACTTTTGATGGACCTCGCTACCCCAAAAATAAGAAATACCTGAAAAAAATGTGATGATGACATCATCATCACATTTTTTCAGGTATTTCTTGTTTTTGGGGTAGCAGGGTCCATCAAAAGTATGCAGTGTGGGTACTCGTTGGATGCAAAATCAAATTCCACATCCAACGAGCTCTCCCGATTGAAATTTGAGTAAAACCACAAGGAGATATGTCGAAAATACGAACACAAAAAGTAGTTTTTTTCTTTCTTCCTCCAAAATTAATTAATATTATTTTATTATTTTAACTATTATTTTATTATTTTCCTTAGGAGGCCCATTTTAGACCCCAAAATTCCTCTAATGTGATCTAGAATTTTCCAAAGCCACATCAAAGAAATCCTTGGTCTTTGCCGAGCTCACGTGTGATCTTCCCTGTGCTTCGATGGAATATGATCCCAGTGATTCATTTCCGGATGAATTCCCATTCCTAGTAAGAACTACTAACCCATGGTATGGATATTTTCTCATTTATCCCCAAACACAGAGATTTCAACCAATTCTGTCCTGTGATGATCACCATCATATCCGTCACCATGCAAAATACTACCTCATCTTGAATGACACTTTGTATAGACGTGGGATTGATTCCATTCTCCGGTAATGCCTCACCCATGAGGAAGTTGAACAAGTGTTGAATGATTGCCACTTTGGAGCATGTGGTGGTCATTTATTTGGGATGGCTATAGCCCAGAAAATCCTTCGCACTGGCTATTTTTAGCCTTCAGTTTTTAAATATTGTCATGAGGCTGTCAAGAAATGCCCACCATGTCAACATTTTTATCCAAAAAATCGCACTCATCCTGCTCCACTACACCCCGTCATTCTTTTTGGCCCATTTTCCAAATGGGGGATTGATTATATGCATTGTAATCCTACCTCAGCCTAGGGGCATGGTTACATCATTGTAGTTGTTTACTATTTTACAAAGTGGGCTGAGGCCATGCCTACATATGCAGAAGATGGTAAGACTGTCGTTCTCTTCCTGTTCAATCATGTGATAGCTAGATTCGAAGTCCTATAGTCCATATTTACTGATCACGGATCACATTTCCATAATCAAATGATGGAGGAACTATGTTCCAAGCTAGGTTTTCATAATGAAAACTCTACGCCCTATTATCCGCAAGCTAATGGTCAGGTAGAGGCCATTAAAAAAGTATTGAAAACAATGCTTCATTAGATGGTTGGAGACCATAAATCCAACTGGAACCATATCCTTTTCTCATCTCTTTGGGGCTACAGGACTTCGGTGAAAACAGCTACCAGTTTCACACCTTTCTAGCTTGTCTATGGACCTGAAGCTGTCTTGCTAATTCAATGTCATATTCCATCCATGAAACTTGTCGTTGAACTTCTCCTAGACACTTCCGTAGAGGAAGAAATATTTTTATACTTGAACAACCTTGACGAAACTAAGAGAGATGATGCCTTGGCTAATGAGGCACACAAGAAACGCATCAAGGCGCAGTATGACAAGTCCTTCCAACCTCGTGCCTTTAATGAGGGTGACCTAGTTTTGACTTGTGATCAAAGATATGACAAACTAGGGAAAGGAAATTTCGAATCCATGTGGTCCGGTCCTTTCATTATTTCTAAAGTTTTAGAGAAAGGGGCCTACAAGCTCGTAGACTACGATGCAATCCCTTTAGGACAACCTCGCAATGGGTTGTACTTTAAGAGGTACTATGGCTAGATCTCTCTTGGATAGTATGTTGTATATATGTATATTACTTGACTTTCAGTGTGCCTAAGTATTTTCAATATGGTTTTGAGTTTACTGTCCATATCTGTTTATACTATGTTTTGGTCATGTAGAGAAGATGGCTTTCTACGGATTTGCTGATGGTGCTTGCCGCCACAGCTTGAATATTGCCTCAGCTACTTGGGTTCTCTATTACCTAGCTAATGATTTTGTCAATTCAGGAGTGGTTTGTTTGGTCCTGCTACCAACAATATCGCCGAGTATCGAGTAGTCATAGGTTTTCTGACTGAAGCTTCCTCCCAAGATGTTCGCAACTTGGTAGTCTTGATGGACTCACAACTAGTGGTTTTTCATCTAAACCATGTTTATACCATTAGGAATCCTGTGCTTATCCGTCTCTTCTGGAGGGTACACCTATTAGAAAGGTCATTTGAAACTATCACCTATAGGCATATCCCTAGGGAACATAATGTAGTTGCTGACTCATTAGCTAATTACATCCTATATTGGCATATTGCCCATTCATGACTTGAAAATCAAACTTGGTTCATTGTAAATAAATTATTAAAGAGACATAAAACTCATGTAAAATACATTCACCATTTGAGATGTATAAATAGCAAGTAAAATTCTGTATATATATATATATATATATATGAACATGTTTTACAAAAAATAGGTCACAAGACCTCATCTGAAGCACATAGGATTTTAGGTAAAAAATCACCATACAAAATCCTGAAGCTATCAACTTTCAGTAGATACATCTTGCACTCATTGTCTAATGATGCTTGTGGTAACACATCACTACTCGGGCTACTCTACGTAGCAGTCTACTAAAGAGACCTATTACTCCCATTGTAGGCCTTTGATACCTCAGTGGGAGGTCATCAATAGAAGCATCAGGGATGTCTAGAGTCAATCTCTCTAGGATCTCCTCTAACCCCCCTGTCACATCGTCACCCTGTGGTACAAAACGGGCTCCGGCTTGTATATCCAATGGGGAGGCTCCCCTAGGTTGTGTTTCTCCAATGTCTGCATGAAAACATTCAAGTCTCATTACTTAACATAAAAAAATATAAAACATCAAAAACATAAAAACACTATTTCCATTTTAGGGTCTTTTGTTTCTTAACGATGTCACCTCATTGTCCACCAGGTGGGAGCGGTAGGTTAGGGTCACCGCTAAATTCATTGCCCACATATGCATAATCCTCCACCATGAGGAGCTGATCTCTCAACCATCGAAAGAACGGGTCATGAAACTTTACCTTTCCCTTGCCCGCTCTAGTACGGGACATAATCTGGACCCACCTCTGCATGTGAGGGTCCCATGGTCTCAGCTCTGTAAATACCACCTGGGGTCTCATCTATGGAACCCTCTCCAAGAAGAAGCAAGCTATAATGGAACCAAAACCAAATTGATTCATCTCCCCTTGCTGACAGTTGGTTAGCTGATCCTTGAAGATCGGAAGTAGAGCTTCCTCCTAGTTAAAGACTCTAGGCACCATGGCCTCTATGGCATAGAGAATATGTGCTCTGGATTCCTGGTGTACTCCTTGGCTTCCTGCCACTCTCTGCATGGTAAACAACACGGTCCATAGAGGTCCATCCATCATTGCTTTTATGGGTATTTTCTTCCCCGATGTCCTAGTCCCTGTTGATGTAATTGTAACTTCGGAATGTATTCACTTGTATTTCTTATGTATTGTAACCCAATGTTTATTTCAGGATGTATTTGTAATGTACTTGAGTCATGTCATGCCCTGAGGTTCCTATCGGTAGTTTCTATAATGTAAGAAAGTCATGTCAAGTCAAGGTGGGTAAACCTCCCATTGTCTAAGGGTTAAAGTCCCCACAGTTTTGGGGCACTAGGGTTATTAGACTCACCTAGTGAATTCGGCCCTAGATGGGTTTAGTCAAGGCGAGAATTAGTATAAATAGAGAGCTATCCTCTCTATTTATCACACACTCAGTTGTAGCACATAGCTGAGGAAGAGAAAGACACTAGGTCAAGGAAGAAGGAGGTTACTGTTGTTGGGAGATCATCTTACTATTTTTGGGTTTCACATTTGGTGCTGATTCTATCTCTGAGGAAGTTGCAAGTTTTCTCCATTTATGGTTTCCCTGAGGAAAAACACTGTGTTCATTGTCTCTTGTGTTTGATTGCTGTGCTTGTTGTTATCTCAGTTAAATATCCTAATGTTATGCTAGCTTAATGTTAAAAATCTAACATGGTATCAGAGCTAACCGAAGAAGAAGACAGTTTGCAGCTGCGAGAACTAGGGCTTCCTATTTTGTGGATCTCTCTCCACAGATTTTTAGAAAAAGTAGGGTGGAATAACTCTCCTCCATAGGGTGCATCTTTCTGTCGAACTAGAATCCAATTCTAAGGTTTTTCAGTTTTGGACCCAACACATCTTGACCTGGGAAGATCTAAATATTTTGTATTTCCATTTGAGGTTCTTAGTTAATATGTCTCATCATAGAAAGCTTGATGAAAAGGTTGAGGGAGCAGATAACTTCTGAGCCTGGAAGTATAGGATCTCCTTGGTCTTGGAAGAAAATGAGTTGGACTCCTATATCAGTGAGGAGGTTCCAGTTCTAGAGGGAGATCAGTCCAAGGCATTACATAAGAAGAAGTTGGTTATGGCAAAGAGGATCATTGCTGATTCTATCAAGGATCACCTCATACCACAGTAGTCCTCCCTCAAGACACCTAAAGCCATGTTTGATGCCCTAACCAAATTGTTTGAAGGGAAGAACATCAATCAGAAGATGACTCTAAGGAACTAGTTGAAGAATGTCAAGATCCAGAAGGAGAAGACCATCCGGTCATACTTCACAAGGGTCTCCTAGATCAAAGAACAACTTGAAGCAGTAGATGAAGAAGTGGAGAATGCAGAAATTGTGATGACAACCTTGAATGGCCTCCCTAGGTCATGGGATTCTTTCATCGAAGGAATATGTACTAGGAAGAATTCAGTCAAGTTTAGTAGACTATGGGAAGAATGTTCACAATAATAAGCTCGAATAGCAGCTCGAGAAGAAAATATGGGAAGTGAAGATCAAGCTCTCACAGTACACTCCAGGAAAGGAAAAAGGGAAAATCATCATCACCAAGGTAAGCATTCTCATCAGAAAAATAATTATGTAAGAAGGGATCCATCCAAACTCAGATGTTATACATGCGATGAAATAGGACATTTTGCTCAAAATTGTCCCATGAATAAAAATGGATCTAAGAAGAAGAAGAACTCCAAAAGAAGATATCATGCTCACACTGCTAAGGATGATGATCCTCCCAGGAAGAGAGTAAAACAAGAAAGTGAAGATGAATATGTTCAGATCTCCACTCTCATGAGAACTGTCACTCATGGAAGCAAATATTGGTTTCTTGACAGTGGGGCTTCAAAACACATGACATGTTTCAAGGAATCGTTTGAGCATTAGAGGAAATTTGGGGTCTAAAATGGGCCTTATAAGAAAGCGCGCCAAAAATAAATTTTGTGAGTTGGAATTCAAGAACCAATAGAATTTCAATAAAATGAGTCAACCATAATGGTTGAATTGACATATTTGTCATAACATAAAACTACTTTTTTTGTTCGTATTTTCGACATATCTCCCTGTGTTTTTACTCAAATTTTGAGCAGGAGAGCATGTTGGATGTGGAATTTAATTCCACATCCAACAAGTACCCACACTGCCTACTTTTGACAGACCCCACTACCCCAAAAACAAGAAATACCTAAAAAAACATGATGATGACACCACACTACATACTTTTGACGGACCCCACTACCCCAAAAACAAGAAATACCTAAAAAAATCTGATGAACGGACCCCACTACCCCAAAAACAAGAAATACCTAAAAAAATGTGATGATGATGTCATCATCTCATTTTGTTTTAGGTATTTATTTTTTTGGGGTAGTGGGGTTCGTCAAAAGTATGCAGTGTGGGTACTCATTGGATGCAGAATTAAATTTCACATCCAACATGCTCTCCCGCTCAGAATATGAATAAAAACACAAGGAGATATGTCGAAAATACAAACAAAAAAGTAGTTTTTTTTCATTCTTCCTCCAAAATTAAGAACTATTATTTTATTATTTTCCTTAGGAGAGCCATTTTAGACCTCAAATTTACTCTTAATTCATCCCATAAGGTGAAACTTGGGGATGATTACCAATATCCCATAAAAGATAGTGGTGAATCCTCCTACAAGGTAGACTCTGGAAAGTTTATGAAAATGAAGGATGTCTTGTTTGTACCAGGACTAAAGAAGAATCTTCTATCCATATCGGCACTGGATGAAAAAGGCATGAGAGTTGCATTTGTAGATGGCCGAGACCTCATGTGGTCAAGAGGAAAGACTATTGACGATGCAATAGTGATTGGAGAACAAGAAGGAGGTTTATACAAATTGAAGGGCCATCCAGAACAAGCTTTGGTCCATGAAACAGTAGAGCCAAATAAACTTTGGCACAGAAGGCTTGCACATGTGCATTACAGAGCACTACCACTTGCAAGCAAAACTATTGAAGGTCTTCCAGAAATTCAAGCAAAACATGAAGGGGTCTGCAAAGGATGTGTGAAAGGAAAGAATACAAAGAAGAAATTTCCAAGTAGCGAGAGCAAGGCAAAAGGAATATTGGAAATCATCCACTCCGATGTATGCGGACCAATGTCATCAAGTTCACTAAGTGGGTATGTATACTATGTTTCTTTCATTGATGACTTTTCTAGGAAGACATGGATTTACTTCATGAAGGACAAAGATGAAGTTTTTAGCAAGTTCAAGGAATTCAAAGCCTTGATCGAGAACCACACAGAAAATAAGATCAAGACCTTTCAATCAGATAATGGTGGAGAATTTACATCAAATGAATTCAAAGACTTAAGCAAAGAATCAGGGATTAAGAGGGAGTTATCTACTCCATATAAGCCAAAACAAAATGGGGTTGCAGAAAGAAAGAATAGAACTATCATGGAAGCTGCAAGAGCAATGCTTCATGATCAAGATCTTCCCATGCATCTATGGGAAAAAGCTGCCAGAACAACGGTGTATGTATAGAACCATACTCCACACAGAGTACTTGAGAACAAGACACCTAAAGAAGTTTTTTCCGGCAAGAAACTAGAAGTCAGCCATCTCAAAATATTTGGCTATCTAGTGTACATACACATTCCAAAAGATAAGAGAACAAAATTAGATCCTTCAGGAAAGAAGGGTATATTTGTGGGATACTCTGAAAGCTCGAAGGATTACAGAATATACTTCCTAGGATTCAAGAAGATTGACATCAACAAGGATGTAACATTTGACGAAGACACAGCTTACAACAAATCCAGAAAGAGACCTGTTGAAGAACCTAATGAAGCAGAAGCACCCAGAATTCATGATACAACCATGAATGAAGAAATTCAAGAAGAAGATTGAGAATTTGAAGAACCACAAAGACCTGTAGATCCACCTCAAGGAAGAATCCTCACAAGAGGAAACTTGCTTAGGTATGATAAAGTATCCAAGGTCCAGAAAGATATGGGGCTCCAAAAGAGAATCACAAAGAAAGAAAGAGAACCAGATCTCGCTCCGAATATGTAGCTTTACTATGTGACTTTCTCAATGAAGAACCTTCCAACTATGAAGAAGCGGTAGAATGAAAAGAATGGAAGGATGTTATGACCAAAGGATATCAATCAATCACGAAGAACAATGTTTGGGATGTTGTCCCAAGACCAGAAGGGAAGTCAGTTGTAACTTCCAAATGGATCTACAAGATCAAGCATGCTGCAGATGGTAGCATAGAGAAATATAAGGCAAGATTTGTGGCTCGAGGGTTCTCCCAGAAAGAAGGAATAGACTATGAAGAAATCTTTGCACCTATAGCCAGATACACTTCCATCAAATCAGTACTTGCTCTGACTATAGTGATGAAATGGAAGATACACCAAATGGATGTCAAGACTGCTTTCTTGAATGGTGTAGTGGAAGAGGAAGTGTATGTAGAACAACCACTTGGTTTTGGGTTGAAGATGGTAACCCAGTGATGCTACTACTGTATGTAGATGATCTATGTGTAATATGTATGGATGGGTTGATTGTTGATACAAAGAGAAATATTGGTACTGAGTTCAAAATGAAGGAATTGGGTATGATGCATTATTTTCTAGGCATGGAGGTGTGGCAGAATGCAGATGGATTCTCCCTCGAACAAGGGAAGTATGCAGTAGAGATTTTGAAGAGGTTTGGGATAATGGACTGCAAGGCCATGTCCACACCTATGGCATCGAACCTGAAGCTATTGAGTGATGCTTCATCAGAGGCAGTTGATTCTATGATGTATCGTCAAATGATCGGGTCCTTGATGTACTTGACAAACATGAGACCAGACATTTGCTTTGTTGTGAACACCTTGAGCCTATTCTTGACAGATCCGAGACATGTTCACTTGATTGCTGTAAAGCATATTCTAAGGTACCTGAGGGGTACAATTGATTATGGGCTTAAGTATGAGGTGAATTAGAATATTAACCTAGAGGGTTATGTTGATTCAGATTGGGCAGGCAGTGCCATCGATAGGAAGAGCACTTTAGGGTGTTGCTTCAGTATGGGATCAGTTGTGATCTCTTGGTTTAGCAGGAAGCAATCCTATGTGGAACTGAGTACAGTTGAAGCAGAGTATGTCGCAACTTGTTCATCTAGTTGTGGGGCAATATGGCTGTGGAAGATACTATCTGATTTATTTGATCTCCATATGGATGCTACTTGTATACATTGTGACAACCAGAGTTGCGTGAAGTTGTCAGAAAATCCAGTGTTCCATGACAAGTCGAAGCATATCGAGATCAAGTATCACTATATTAGGGATATGGTGTAGAGGGGAGTAGTGAAGCTCCAGTATGTTGCGACGGAGGAACATATAGCTAATGTGTTGACAAATCCATTGGCTAGGGTGAAGTTTGAGTAATTCAGGGTGAAGCTTGGTGTTCTCCAGATCGAGGTTTCCTCGAAAGGGAAATGATGAGACCCAGAGCCATTCTGAAATGGTGAGAGGATTGGTTCCTTCCATGGTCAGATGTAAGGGATGAGCCATTCTATCATGGTGAGAGGATTGGTTCCTTCCATGTCAGATATGAGTGCTGAGCCATTCTGATGTGACTGTAGGATTGGTTCCTACTTGATCAAAAGTAAGCATTGAATGCCATTCTTGGAATGGAGGCACCTGGTTAGTTACCAGGTAGCTCAGTCTGGGACTGGGGGCCATTCTGATATGACTATAGGATTGGTCCCTACAAGATCAGATGTGAGTGCATGCCCTTTTGACATTGGTTGTTAGATGTAAGTGTAGAGCCCTTTCAGCATGAAGGATTGGTTCCTTGCATGGTCGAATATAAGTGCTGAGCCCTTCTGACATTGGTTGTCAGATGTAAGTGCAGAGCCTTTCAGCATGGAGGATTGGTTCCTTGCATGGCCAAGTGTAAGTGTTGAAGCCTTTCCGACATTGGTTGACATATGTGAGTGATGGTCCTTTCTGACAGGGTTGTGGGAGGTGTTCCCACATGGTTAGATGTGAGTCTTGGACGTTCCTTTCTGATATGATTATAGGATTAGTTCCTGCATCATCAGATGTAAGTGCTGCGAAGGCCATTCTAACTTAGGGTTAGATATAAGTGCTAGAAGGAGACCTACATAGAGGCTAGGCCTACAACCAACATGGAAAAGGGTTGGCTCTGTAGAACTTCCTGTGACGAGAAGAATCATGAGATAGCACCCATGAAGATTCAGGGATGATGATCCAACAGAGATGATCCAGAATGAGGGATGATCCAGATCCAGAGATGATACTCCAGAGATGATCCATATCGAGTGATGATCCATATCCAGTGATGATCCAGATCCAGATGAAGGTGACTTGAAGATAGAGATGACTTGAAGGTGAAGATGACGAGGACTTGATGATGATACATATGATACAAAGAAGAAGAATTGTGCTGATAAATTGTGTCAAGAGAATACCTTTCTAGTTAAGAGGGAGTGTTGATGTAATTGTAAATTTGAAATGTATTCACTTGTATTTCTTATATATTGTAACCCGATGTTTATTCTAGGATGTATTTGTAATGTACTTGAGTCATGTCATGCCTCGAGGTTCCTATCGAGAGTTTGTATAATGTAAACAAGCCATGTCAAGTCAAGGTGTGTAACCCTCCTATTGTCTAACAGTTAAATTCCTCACAATTCCAGGGCACTAGGGTTATTAGACTCACCTAGTGAAGTCAGCCCTAGTTGGGTTTAGTCAAGTCAGGAATTAGTATAAATAGAGAGATAGCCTCTCTATTTATCACACACTCACTCACACTCAGTTGTAGCGCATAGATGAGGAAGAGAAAGACACTGGGGCAAGGAAGAAGGAGGTTACTGCTGTTGGGAGATCATCTTCCTATTTTTGGGTTTCAATCTTGGTGCTGATTCTATCTCTGAGGAAGTTGCGGGGTTTTCTCCATTTATAGTTTCCCCGACGAAAAACAACGTGTTCATTGTCTCTTGTGTTTGATTGCTGTCCTTGTTGTTCTCTTAGTTAAAGATCCTAATTTTATGCTAGTTTAATGTTAAAAATCTAACAGTCCCATGAATGCAGTGACAGTCTATCAACTCCTGAGAAGTAATGTCCCCTCCACGGGAACCAGTCAGTGAGATGGGAGCACCCCGTCTCGAAAGGCCGGTTAGGAAGTAGATGTCCTCTACCTCAATTGTTAAAATGTGAACACCAACCTCGAAATATTGTTGCTCCGGATTCCACATCTAGAGTATATGCTCTAGTAGTCGCTCATGTGATACCATATTGGGTGTGTGGAAGAAATTTAAGAGTCTGCATTCTCTCAATGCGGCTATGTAACACGCATTTCGTTCGGCGAAGGCATCGTCATTATCATGATGTCTCTCTTTCCATATGGCCATTTTTTATTAGCAAGAACCTGCCAAAAACTATCACAAGACTTGTTAGAAACATTCTTAATTATCCAAATCAATTAAAATGAGCTATTTTTTCTTGTGTAACCATCTTTATTTCTCCATGACCGACATCGCCAGTGTCTCATTGAGGATAGGCGGTGGCACCACCCATGCGCTATGTTTTTGGCGTGGTTCTAGTGGGGTACCGCTTATCCCACAAGGGATAAGAGCAGTGCCCACTCCCGTGATTTTAGGGTTTGTCATATAAGCCCAAAAAACCACTAAAAATCAAAATTGAAGACATAAAATGAAAGAGAAGGGTCTAGGCTATTACCTAGAACTGACAGTGCTCGATTCCGACAGTGGATGCTCTCGATATCAGTGACTGAAAATATCGCCAAGAAAATGCTCCAAAGGCTCTCCACCATGGGTAAATAGTAAAATGTTTTGATTTTTTACTATTTACATGACTTGTATATACATTTTTGGGTTTGACATGCTATATTTTTGTTTTAAAATCTTTTATTACTCAAAATATATTAATTGTAATCCTTTAATGTTAGTTATTGGGGCATTTAACACTTGTTTTTGAGTCGTTGCAAGATAGAAGAGCAGTAGCAGTAAAGTTTTGGGAGTTCGTTTTTTACTTTTTTTTACTTCCATAAAACAAAAAAAGTCTTTGAGTGTTTATTGCGACACTTTGGTCACGCTCTCGAATCTTAGCATCAAAGGTCCGAGTTTGTTTCTGATTCTTTTCAGTCTTGTAAAATCTCTCATCGTGAAAAGAGACCTAGTGGAGTATTCTTTAAACTCTTTTCAGGCTCCTTAAATATGAAAAGATTATCGAGTGATCTTGTCTTCTTCGCACTCGTTAAAGCATTTGAAGAGTCGTCTCTCTGACGGTAGGTTATATCTTTTTTGGTTCGGATGGACTATTTACGAAAAAGGAACGCTCCAGCCAATCATGACTGGAAGAGTTCTCTAAGGTATTATTTTATACTTTTTCGGGCCTTAGGGACTAAATCATACGAAAAAGGACCCTTTGGATTCTTCTTCCGTGGTCGTTCTGAATCTCTAAACATGAACGATACCGATTTTTCTTTCATTGGACTTGTTAAATTAAACATTAAGAGGCCCTCTTTTGGGAACAAACCCCTCCCCTCTCATGTATGTAAAACATATGAGTTTGGACTTGTCTTCGGATGAGCTATAATGAGTGTTTGTTACCCTCTTTGAACTCGTAAAACTGAAAAGAGGCACTCATCAACCATGATGGGGAGAATGGGAAGAGAATTATTTTGCAAATAAATGGCAGTAGTTTGTCGTTACCTTTGAACATGAAACTTGTCTACATATCATTTTAGTCAATTGGGTATTCAGCTGATCTCCATGACGATCCACTTTCATGAGTCATGCCACTTCTTTGAGTCTTTCAAAAGAATGCATTGTCCACTGTCACACTGTGTGTTTCTCTGGTTTAGTCATGCTACCAAGTCTTTTGTCATGCCACCTAATATTCAAAGGGAAGTTGAAGAAGTTTTGCTTCTATAGTTAAAACAGTCTCTGTGTCAGTACTTTTGAGTCAATCTTATGGTTACTACATTCACATCATTCCAAAACTATGTTTCAAGTTTCATGTCATCGATGTGGGACTCATCATGGCCCTCCTTCGATGAGACTATTCCCGTCAACATCATCTCATCATCCGGGAAATAGTCATAGAAACAAAAACTTAGTACCTTGAGATTTGTATGCCTTAATGACAGATACTCTCGCTCTCGACATAGGTTCACATCATTGACCCGTGATTGATAGAATTGATTGGGTGTTCGACATTAACACCTCTATTCACGCTTAGTAGATTGTACTAGGGTACCTTGGAAATCATTGACATCAATGGTGATCTCCCTCGCACTTGTTAATGGTTCACATCATCGACCGGTAATCAAGTGGTTTCTACCATGTTCGACTTCAGATCATTGTAATCACATGGATAAAATCGTACTTTGTGGAAGATGAGACGAATACCTTGGGTATTTTTTTAGTGCTCATTTCTTTCCCTAAGTTGCAATGGATTTTTGTATATATATCATGGATCCACATTTGTATGGTCATGCCTATGCTCAAATTTGCGTCTGTATGACAAATATCTACATTGTATGTCCAGTAGTTATGTCCAAGTTTGAGTCCTCTATCACATGGATCTACGTTGTATTCTAGTATCCATGCTTGTTTATTTCTCTCATGGATCTACCTTGTATTGGTCTACAACCATTATTTGGTTACATTTGTCTATGAGTAAAAAATTATTGATGTACTACAGATTCCTACTGGATGAAATTCTCTGACCGAGCTGACATTTTCACCTCAAAGTGACAACTTGTTCTCTCAAAGCTCTCGCTTATCATATCCCTCTAAGTCTCATGCTCTGGGGAGCATTCTGTTATACCTAAATCCTATCACCATCATGTGATGAGACCCTTAACTTCCATGTTTTCCCTTAATCCCAACACTTGGAGTGGAAAATTTCTTTGTTTGTCAATTCTTCTTGAAAAAATATAGCATCACGCTTACCCTATGGCTGATGAGTGGTACCTTGCTCAGCACCTCCTGTATCCTATTATAGAGAAGTAGTGCCACTGCCTATGGTATTTGGCCTTCAAGCGGTTCTCATCGAAACCACTTTGTCATAAGGGAACAAAAGCTATACCATAGGTAAAATGGGAAAAAGAGATGTTTCTCGAGGCTTCTAGAACTTGAGCCTTGTGTACTCCCTTATCCCTATCATGATGGGTTAGTTTGAGATCGAGATCCCCCATGGTAGGATCTTGGAGCCACCTCAACCACAATTCTCTCAATTATTCCTATCCATTGAGCCTTATAAATACAAGCTCATATCCATAGTTGAGGGGGAGAACTATATAGGTATTGTTATGCTGTTGGATTGACCACTTAGTCCAAGTCATTGGAGAGCATATAGAGAAAATTTGGAGCTTATGGGGATGAAGTGTTTGTCTCGTGGAGGGGCTTGTCGACACTAAGGAAACAGTTGTAAGATTCTCCATACATTCTTAATGCAAAGCTGATTTCTGTCCCACATTACTATTCTTTTGATTCCACATGTGCATGTTGTTAGATTCCTTATTCACTAACATGGACAAGTAGATGATTTTCTGGTAGCTTTGATGTGTTTGCATGTTTGATCTATTTGCAGGTACGCAGATTCACAATTGAAGTAGTATTCCAGGTGTCTATGACATTCAGGGAAGGTCTTCATCCTTTGTCATTCACTCATTTGTTCTGGATATGAACCATTCAGACCAGAGGAACAACTTTTGTTCACAGAAGATGCAATATTCCTAATAACAATTATGCTTCATGCAAAAACTAGAAAGTTAAATGCTAGTGCTACCACTTGAAAACCATCCTTCTACAGTTGCTCATTCCTCCTAGTGGGTCAGCGAACACTCATTTAATATTCTCCCTTGGATAGGTTTCTCTTCTATTTAATTATGAAAATAAATAATTCTTCAATTACAATAATCCTTGACCAACTTGGTCATACAACTTTACAATAAATTTAACATAATGTTTTCCTAAATAAATTATAAATATTTATTTTTGAGTTCTGGGTTTGTTACAAACACCCCCCCTTTAAGCTCATCATCTTCCTCGATGTTTCTTAAGTTATTTCGAGTCTTCCTATAATAGATTCGAATATGCCACCCGCATATCACTCTCCAATTCCTAGGTTTCTTCATCTGGACTGAGGTGTTTCCATTGCACCTTTACCTGTCCAATGGTGCAATTCTGGAGAAAAATTTTCCACTTGTTGAGAATATAGTCTGGTTCCACCTGAAAATATCCTTTGGGTTCTACCTGAATCACATTCCAGTCGATGACATGAGTAGCATCGTGTACATACTTTTTCAAGATAGAAATTTGAAAGACATTATGTATTCTAAGATTAGATGGTAGAGCTAACCGATATGCTACTGGCCCCACTCTTGCTAATATTTTGAATGGTTCACAATACCTAGGTGCTAATTTAGCACAAATACCTAGTTTAAAGGAGGTCTTTCTAGGTTTACCTTAGAAAATACATGCTCACCTACTTAAAATTCCTTCGGATTTCTTTTAAGGTCGGCATGACTCTTTTTTCTATCTTGAGCAATTTTCAAATTACTTTATACCATTTTCACTATTAGTTCTATTTCTTTTAACAAGTCAAGTCCTAACATCAATATGTATACTAGATTACTCCATCTAATAGGAGTGTTACATTTTCTACGATATAATATTTCAAAAGGACTAAGCTTTGCTGAAGCTTGATAATGGTTATTATATGCAAATTCAACTAAGTGCAAATAATCTTCCTACTTCTTGGTATAATATCTAACATACATTCGTAACATGTATTCTAGTACTTGATTGACTCTTTCTATCTGTCCATCTGTTTGCAGATGATAAGCAGTTTCAAAATTCAATTTAGTATCTACTCCTTTAAATAAAGATTTCAAAAAAATACCAGTAAACTTAGGATCTCTATCTGAAATTATAACATTCGGAATTCCATGCAAACGAAAGACTTCTTACATGAAAATGCCAGCAATGTTAGCAGCTTTATGGTTTTTTTTAACGGGTATAAAGTGTGTTGCCTTACTTAGTTTGTCCACAACTACAATTATTGAATCATTTTGTTTCTAGTTTCTAGGTAAGCCAGTTATAAAATCAAGACTAATGAAGTCCCTATTTCCAATTTAAAATTGGTAATGGTTGTAAAAGACCTGTTGGGTGTTGATGTTCAACTTTAACTTGTTGACATTATATACACCTAGCTATAAATTTTTCAACCTCTTTTTTCATATTACGCAAAAAATACTCTTTTCTCAGCACTGTTATCATCTTTTGATACCTTAGATGTATGGAATACGGACTTTTGTGTATTTCATTCAAAATCAACAATTTAACTTCTGGTATGTTAGGAACATAAATTCTATTTTATAAACCATTAATCCTCTTTCATTTAAAATGTAATTTGTATTTATATTTTCAGACACATTCGGAGTTACTTTTTCTTTTAAACTCTGGTATTCTGTGTCCAGTTTTATTCCTTCTTCCAATTTATCCTCTAATTAATTCAGTTTTATAACTGCTAATGGCAGCTACAAAAGTTGTTATTGCATTTCTTCTTAAGGCATCAACCACTTTATTTTCTTTCTCTTTAATGTGTTTGATTTCAAAATCATATTCTCTGTTGGTAATAACTCCCGATTCCAATTAATTATTCAAATGCAAATGCCTATATTTATACATTGCATGAGGCGGTTGATTACCAGCCTTTTCGCCTTCCTATCTATTCATATTCCTATTATTTATTTACAATAATCCTGACGGATTATTCTAACAATCCCCCT
>LPNX010128090.1:106992-124492 GCA_001517045.1 Pseudotsuga menziesii
AGTTTTAGCAGCAGAGAATAAACATAGGCACATGGAGTAACGCATACATTGCATGCGATTCCACTGGCAGACTGATGGAGCATTCTGGCAATGGACTGGCAAGCAGAATGCCAGTAATGGACAGAAATGCAGCAGGAGTTATGGCAGACAGCCCTGCTCTGATACCACTTGTTGGTAATAACTCCCGATTCCAATTAATTATTCAAATGAAAATGCCTATATTTATACATTGCATGAGGCGGTTGATTACCAGCCTTTTCGCCTTCCTATCTATTCATATTCCTATTATTTATTTACAATAATCCTGACGGATTATTCTAACATTCTCTAAGGAAATCTAACCATATAGCTTGCCTTGCGTTTAGATTATGTTGATCAAACATATATTTTAAGCTTATGTTATCAGACATTAGCAAAAACCTTTTACCTATTAGATGATGGCGCCACATTTTTAAAGCATGGATTATGGCAGCCAACTCCAGGTCATAAGTTGCGTAATTCTTTTCATGTGTTTTTAACTTTCTTGATTCATATGAAATTACATGACCTTCTTGCATCAGTACTCCACCCAAACCTTCATTGCATGCATCAGTGCATACAACAAAATCCTTGTCTGGATCTGCTATTTTTAGAATGGGTGCAGTGGTTAATAATCACTTTAATTTATTAAAACTTTCTTCGCATTTTTTATCTCAGACAAATTTCCTGCCCTTTTTCTGTAATGATGTTATAGCATTTGCAATTTTCAAAAAATCCTTCTATAAATTTTCTGTAATAACTTGTTATTCCCATAAAGGATCGTACATCAGCTACGTCCTTGGGAATAGGCCAATCAATTATTTCTTTTATTTTATCAGAGTCTACCGATATCCCTTTTTTGGATATTATGTGCCCTAGATATGGTATCTTATATTTATAAAATTCGCATTTACTTAACATATAGTTGATGTTCTCTTAAAACTGGTAGTATTATTTGCAAGTGTTCGTCGTGTTCTTCTTTCAATTTAGAATAAATTAATATGTCATCTATAAAAACAACTACAAATTTGTCTAAGTATATACTTAGGACACTGTTCATTAAGCAAATGAAAGTTCTTGGAGTGTTAGTTAGCCCAAAAGGAATAACCACAAACTCAAAGTGCCTCTATCTAGTTCTTAACGCAATCTTAAAGATATCTTTGTCTTTAATTCTGACTTTATGATATCCACATCTCAAGTCTAGTTTTGAAAATATTGTTACTCCACGTATCTGATCAAACAGATCATCAATGCGGGGCAAAGGATACCTATTTTTAATTTTCATTTTATTCAATTGACGCTAGTCTATACATAGACGTAATGTATCGTATTTCTTTTTAACGAAAATGACTCGTGCTCCCCAAGGGGATACACTTGGTCTTACATAGTTTTTGTCGATTAATTCTTGTATTTGTGATTTTAATTCGTTCATTTCCAAGATGTTCATTCGATAAGGGGCCTTTGAATTAGATATTGCTCCTAATACTAATTCGATTATAAAATCCAGATCTCTCTTTGGAGGTAATCCTGGAATTTCTTTCGGGAACACATCCGAGAAATATTGTAGGATTGGAATATCATCGAATACTGGAATCTTCTTTACCAAATTGTTCATTATCTATTATGTATACAACAAAGAATTTACAACCTTTTTGTACAACATTTTTCGTATGTAAGGCTGAGATTTGTCTAACAGAAATTTTCCTAGGTATTCCTATGACTGTAATCATTTCTCCTTTATCATTTAAACAAGTAAAAGTTTTTTGAAATCAATTTAAAATTACTTTATGTATTTCCATCCAATCCATACCCATGAGGACATCATAAGACCCTAACGGTAAAACATTTAACTTGACTTGAGTTTTAAACTAGAGTCATAAGCAAATCACAGTTTTCAACATAATTAACCACTTTCCTTTTCGTGACAGTATATAATTGAACCAACCAAGATTTTCAAACGTTTTCAAAGATAAATTACATTTCTCCACTATGCTAGGTGACACTAGCACCGGAATCAATCAGAATGGAAACAATATGGTTTTGTATTATACCTTGCACTTCCACCATGGAAGTCTGGTGATCTGCATGTCGGTTCTCCAAGGATGAATTTATTTTGGGCATTTCATTTGCCACATCTCCAACTGTTTTTTCTTCCTGAATGGTATGCACACCGTTGAAGTTTCTTTTTATGTTCAGACAGTACTTGGCATAATGCGTTCATTGGCATTCCCAGCACTTTATAGGTTCCTTAAGTTCATTATTTTTAACAAAATTGTTAGGCATATCCCTTCCTTTAGGTGCTGTAGTATTTTGTGCTGCTTTATTTTTAAAATATGCTCTTTGATAGTTATTCTTGAAGAAATTATGAGAATTGTTCGCAAAACTCTTATTTGACTTAAAGCCTTTTCTTTTCTTGCCAAAGTGACTTGTTCTCTTATTCTTCCAGTTAGGTAAACTTTCTCTCTTTCTACTCTCTTCATAACAGAAATCAACCTTTCTCATTACCTCTTCAAGTGTTTTTGGGTTATCAAACTCAATTCTATCCTCAAAGATAACGGGAAGACAACTTAAAAATCTTTGTATTTTAGGATTTTCATCAATTATGTAAGGTACATATCTTAACAGAGTTAGAAATTTGCTACTTAACTCTTTCATTGACATTATACCCAATTTTAGTTCATAGAACTATTTAGCTCTTTCCTTGTAGTAATTTTCAAATAAAAACTTCCTTTTAAAATACTTTTTAAAGATTCTCCATGTTACGTACTTTTCCTTAATATTTTTTACTCTTTTTATGTCTTGCTACCAGATGCCAGCTTTTTCGGTTAAGTCGTAGATACCCATCTGGCCTTTTAGTCTGTTAGACTAGTTATACATCTCGAAATATTTCTTTATTCCTGATAGCTAAGCCTTGGCTTCTTCACCTTTTTCTACTTCTCTATTAAACATGGGAGCCTTTATCTTTTTAAATTCCCTAGAAATCTCTTCATAAGGTTTATACTTCCTTCTCCTAGGTTTACGGTCGCTTTCACTACTGTCACTTGTGTATTTATACCTTCCCCTATGTGACCTTGCATTAAATTTTGAAGAAGATTCACTATGAAAATATTTTTCTTTCGTTCCCTTAAGTTTGTTGGACACGGTTTCAGAATCAGTTTCATAGAAGTTTTTTTTTATCTTTTCCTCTATTATGTATTTTGTCTAATAACATATGATTTAGTTCCATAATTATTTCATTATCTATTTTTATAGTTTGTAGTTCATCTTTTAACTCCTTAACTGCTTGCAGTAAATCTGAAGGTGGATTATTCAGTTATACATAAATGTTGTCTGGATTGTTGTGTTGAGATCCATTTTTAGCAGATGCTTCAACACTTTCCATTTTCCTGCAAAACAAATTTTATATTTCTGTACAAAAAAAAATGTAAAACAAAATCAATATTTTTTTTTCTTATTCATACGGGAGTGAGCCAATCAGGCCTACTGTTTGGAAACTCACTCTGATACCACATGTAACATCCTAATTTTCATAAATAAATAATAAAATGTATTTACTATATGTACGCTTATAAATCCCTAAGTTAATAAGCTTATTAGATGTTATACTTCATGCTTTTCTTTCCATGATAATAATAACCAAAGACTTTAGTTGAACTACAAAACTCATATGGCTATGTTTAGTGTTTCCATCAGCATGTCTCTTTTTACGATATTATGTCGATATTTCGTTATGCTTCTAGCTGTTATTATTTTGTTGCCACTGCTACTTTTAAAACTCTGTTGGTTGCAAAAAAATGTAAAAAATGTTTTCGTTTTCCAGTTTCTTGGGTCCTAACTATGAGCTAGGAAAGGAAAAGGCCTCAAGTCTTACTCATCCTTTAAGGATGATGCATGAACCTTCATTTCTCTTTCTGCAGGTGGACAAGATCAAGGATTCAAATTTCCTAACTAAGGCGGCATGGTACTAGACTAGGATATTCCAACGTCCTAATCAAAGGGGTTGAAACAACACATTCTTAAGTTATACCATAAGGCAAAAAATGCTTGAAATCTTATATTATGCTATGCTATGTTTCAAAATCGAAATCATATTGTAATGCACTATCCAAAGGTGCATAAGGCTCTCGAATGCATGGTAGGTTGACTACACATTGTCGAAGTGACAGTTGGAAAAGAAATGTGTATGAGTTGTATATTGAAAGATCCCACACATAGGCCATGTGGGTGCCCTAACTTCCCCATCTAGCGGTGAAAAGGATTAGGGAAAAACCCTAGGGGTTTAATGCTTTTTTCGAAAACGGTGGAGCTTTTCCGGGAAGCCTGGTTCTTTTGTCTTTTTGCTCTGTGGAGCTCTGTTTTTTGTTTGTTTGTTTGTCCTGCTATGTAGTTTCGAAGCTATTTTCCATAGGTGGAGGAGCCAAGTTTCTCGATCCTCATTTCTCTTCCTACTTTCATGTACATTCGTGAGACTTCGATGGTGGTTTTGGTATCATTTGTGGGAAAAAGAACTCGCAGAACCAGGTAAATTTTTCTCTTAAACTTCGTGATGAACAAAATTCTTAAGTCATAAATTGATTTTATATGCTACAATGTTTGACCTCTAAATTTGCAATGTGCAGGAAGGCTACAGGTTTAAGTTGGTTGCTACACTAATGAGGCTTACAATCGGGTAAGACTTGTTCCTGGCCCTTTGTGGCTTTGTGGTCTAAAGAAGTCGTGGCTTGTTCTGTGTTTTTCTAAGGCACTTTACCTCGTTCTTTGGTAGCTATGAGGCTATTTGTAGTTGAACAAAAAGGGGTAACCATTCCTCTGTGGATTCGTATAGACTATGCCACAACTGTTTCTTGGCAGGGTTAATTTTGGTTTCTACAATGTATTTTTGAACAGTTGCGACTTCGATCATTCTTACAGTATTGTAAAGCTTATTTTAAATTTTATATGGAATGCATGAGGTCTTACAGTTTAAAAGTATCACTTGCGTTGAGTTCTAGTAATATTGTAACTTGTTTGGATAAAAATCTTCAATAGAGGATACTCTGCACATTTTGTAGTAGCTACAAAAATGAATACAATATTCTATTTTTACTTCTTCTCTTGTTTCATGTCTGAATTTACAAATTTGTTTTCTTTTTATTTACTTTATAAAATAATGTGGTTATGAGGCTTTATACTGTTTATGCTTTGTTTCTAGAAAGGGCCATAATCCACTATCAATGGTAATTACTGTTACTTAGTTCGAGCAAAGGATTTTATAGTTTGAAGAAACCCATGAGGGTATTACAGTCTTGATTCCTATCTTTATTTTACAGTTTTGTTGTTTTCAATTAAAAATAGAATGCGGTCGTGAGGCCTTTTTCCTAACATCTTTGGTTTTTAAGAAGGGTCGTAGAGCTTCTGTTAAAAATATATCACGGTTTGATTTTAGTTTATAAAAAGGGTTAGTTTGAAAAATAAATACTAGGTTAGACCTGAGCCTATATCTATCCTTCATTTTGATGGAAACCGTCAGGCCATTCTCTATTTACAAGACGTGAACCTATTATTAGGTTGACTAGACTATTTTAAAACAGATTATATTGGTTGTTATAGTTAAGAGTAAAAAAGGAAAATAAGCTTTAAAGGTTGTTATGATTTTTCCTCTGCGTATTTTAATTGCAAATGATACTATCAAAACGGCTTTTAGCTGGTAACCTGTGTTGTCGCCTGTCAATAATATCGATTTGATATTAAGTTGCAGGATTGAGTGAGTCACACATTATACGATACATCTTATTAAAAGAAAAGACCTTAATTGTACTTAACCTTTAAACTTGGTTTGTATTTTTGTTTAAAGATTGAGATTTAATTACCGTAACTATAATTAGGGTTTTGGTTTAAGAGGCCAAACTCAGCTAGATTCGAGAAGAAACATACATATAAAAGTATTATTTTGATAAGACTTATATATATATATATATATATATATATACATTATGTGTACACATTTAATATTGTATATTGATTAGTGAAAGCACTATTTATTAATAAGGAAAATACATGTAGATAGATTTGTGGAAACTCTCTAACAAGTTTAACCTTGTCATGATTAGACAGTTTATCATAGTTTTCTAAAGGGTTTTCCTGGCCTTTATTGGATGACTATGTTGGCTTCCTTCAAAAATTTAGACTAACCGAATAATATAAGAAAAACGAAAAATATCCATTAGAAGGTATACTTAACAACATAACTAGAATCGTAAATTCAAACTCTAACTTTGAATAAACGAAATTATAATTTTCTTTTCTTAAAACAATTTCCAGACAACTTCCAAGTATAAAGATCATAACATATCCAATCATTCTACTTTCAACAACTCAACATACTTTCAAACAAAAGTACACAGCTAGAATTTAAATAACAGTTAGAACTTGGATAATATGCAGAAGGGAACAAACACCCAAATGAGATTGTTTCGCCCAACCTTCTTCTAAAGAAGCCAAGATTACTTGCTTAGGAACCCCGAGCCTGTTCACTAAACCACTATGACGAAGATCACTGGCTAATAGCCCACACAACAACTTGCTATACCTAGCACTCAGTAGCAAACTTAACAATTCCACTTTAGCTATCCCCTCATCAAATTCCTTGTGTGCCTGACTATTTCAGTTTGCAGCAATCACAAAGTACATTCACTTGAAAACATAATGAGTAGTGAACCTCCTGCTCAATTTGATGGTATTTATAAGATTTCTTAGGTATTTGGGTCTGTTTTAGAATTAAATAAGCCACCAGCTCAGTTCCCCCTCTTAGGGAACATGACCACATTTTTAGGGATTATGCTTCCTGCAACAACTAGAAAGTGAAATGCTAGTGCTGGCACTTGTCAACGAGCCTTCTACAGCTGCTCATTCCTCCTAGTGGGTCAGTGAATGCTCATTCAACAGTCTCCCTTGTATAGGTGTCTCTTCTATTTAATTATTAAAATAAATAATTCTTCAATTATAGTCATCCTTGACCAACTTGGTCATACAACTTGGTCATACAACTTTACAATAAATTTAACATAATGTTTTCTAAAATAAATTATAAATATTTATTTTTCACTTCTCGGTGTGTTACATATGTTATGTTAGAGAAATCTATCTACCTTTCTAAGTTCTAGTTCCATAAACCCCTTGTTGGAATAAACCCTTCTTTGTATAATCTCTAAAAAAAGATTCCTAGATAGTCAATCTTAGGATAAATTGTAAATTTTATTATTAAAATTATATTTTTGAATAAATAAATTAACATATCGTTTTCAAAAACCCTCCCTTATTGCAATCCGATTATGCAACCTCAATAATTAATATCTACAATTCTTTTACATTTTTAAGTGAATCTCTAAATTTTGAATAAAAATAGTAAGCAAAATATAAACAAAAAATTTCAAATCTTAACATATTTAAACTACTAATAATCTACTTATGTTATTTATAAAAAAATATGATTATAAAATGATTACTAGCCATCTTAAGGTTATTACACTAGTATTGGCCATCTTAATAATCACAATAATCTCAATTTTAGAATATAGTAACACTTGCTATTATCAAGATAAATTTATACTATAATATTAAATTAAACTAAGACAACTAGGTAAAACGGTTTTAGTGTTTCAATAACTTTTGAGTTGAGGGGACCTTATATTAAAAAAAACTCTTTGATATTAGTTTAAACATGTTATTAGTTGATATTAGTTTAAACAAGTTTTTTTTTAACAGAAATTTGAAAATTTTGATTGATTAAAAATGGCTGCAGCCAGGCATACAAAGGGGAATTCAGAAAAAGAAGACTGATGACCTCTATTAGAACAGTCAGCCTTCTTATGAGAGCTTTGAGAAGTGAGTCCCAAATGCTTCTGATGCTATTCCGAGAAAAAGATTGCTTGCAAGAATAGAGTCTCACGAATTGTGAGCAGAGAAGAATATAAAAACAAAACATTAAATAGGCAGAGAGGAATGCCCTTTAATGAAAGGATCCAATTTCTTTTCGGAGCTCGAGCTGATGTTTGAGGCTGCTTCCTTTTCTCTATGTTCTTTATTTTTCTTTCGCCCTCTGGTGAGGGGAGGAGAAGGAGCTGAAAAGTATTCGGATTCAGAGGTTCCCTCTCACGAAAGGACCAAGGATGCCACTCTTTCCTGAGCTGGGGTCTCGTGAACCAAAGCATTGGGATCTTTCTTAGAACCCAAAGAAGTAGGTTTTGAAGAAGCTTGTTCAGCTGCCTCCAAGGAGCCAAGGGAACCAGGGATGCCCTGCTCCGGGACATATGCAGCTTCAGGTTCTTGTGCTTCATCTTCCTGGAGAACTTCAAAACTATTTTTGTTTTCTGGACGTGGAGTATCTGCAAGAGGAGAATGATCTTGAGGAGAAACCTTGTGCTGAGACACTTGAGGCTCCTTTTGCTGGGGAGGACGGCGTCGATTAGAAACCGTCTAGAACTCTGTATCTTTGGAAGCTGGGAGATTTGCTGGTTTCTATGGTTCTTCAAGCTTGGGGAAGCTTTTGGAGAAGTGGCCGTATACATGACAGAAGTTATATTTGAAAGGGATCTGTTCGTAATCGAGATCTTGAATGTGGCTCCATTCTCCTAATGTGAGCTTTAGGGCCTCAGGGAGCCCTTTTTCTAGGTTCACCTCTACGTAGATACAGGCACATTTGTGCTGACCCCCTTTTGGTTCTGCAGTATCTAGATAGCGACCTAGCTTATTACCAATGTCAATCAGAGTGCTTTTCCCCCAAGGATGAAGAGGGAGGTTAGGGAGTCTTACCCAGACTGGTGCGGCAGTGATCTCTGCTTCTGGGTTAAATCCCAAAGACGATGGGGCTAAGAACAGACCTCTTGAGCCCATGAAGAAAGGGCCCGAACAAAATACTAGGTCTCTTTCTTCTTTATTTGAAAACATGAATACAAAAAACCCTCGGCGAGCTGCAAAGAGAGAGACCTGTCCTTGCAGAAGAGGGTTCCAATGTTCTGTGATCGAGAGCTCCATTGCCTTAGGGCTGGGCCACAACCCTGTGAACTTACCAATGAGGGCTTGGTCAGAGAGAATGAGAGCTTTCTGGCATGGATTCGTAGGAGAGAGCTCCAGAGAAGGGATCTCGTCCATCTTTTTCACGAACTTGGATGAGGTGTGTGAAGCTGCCTGAGGAGCGGCAGCTTGAACAAGGGCCTTGAAGGCGGCGAGCTGGACATGAGAGCCCATTTCCTGAGAGAACTCCACGCTGAAACCACTAGAAGAAGCAGCAGCCAAAGGGAACCCCGCGTTGATGAACAAGGAGGGGCGACAACCAACGATCCAGCTAGAGCTCGGCTCTGCGTAGCAAGGGAGGCGACGGCTAGGAAAACCCTAGCCGCGGTTCAGAGAGCCACTCCACCATTCTGTCTGTAAAATATTTGTTCCTTTCGATATTAGTTTAAACATGTTATTATTTGGATTATTTTGATAAGAAAGTTTAATAATTTTTGTTAAAGGTTTAAAGCTTAGAAGAATGGTTGAAATTACATATATAAATGGTTGAAATTATATATATAAATGGTTGAAAAATAAATTGTTAAAATTGAATAAAAAAGATTTGAGAAAAATAAATTCATTTATATAATTAAAATTAAAATAAAATATATGCTAGAAGAACAAATCCATTTATGTAATAACATTGAAATTGAAATGAGACTGAAATAAATAAATATATATATATATATATATATATATATATTGGAATTTCACTTTTAATAAATTATAAATTATATCGTGGAATTCCAATTATAATAGCGAAAAATTTCAAATCTACCTTTAAAAGACTTGTTTTTCGAATTCGAAGACCTATAGTCATTCGACTTGCATGGGACCACACGTGAACTAGTGACCAACTCACGGATGCGATTACTTAACATAATCTGAATATGACAAATTCAAACCATGTCAAACTGCATGTAGAAAAGAACGGAAGAAAGTGACGCACTTCTCTTGTTGTACTAATTGAACGGTTCAAATCCCTTAAAACTTACCTCCTCCACTAATTAGAATTATTCAGAGCTCTAAAAAAACTGGCCTCTTCTAGTAATTAGAATCGTTCACAGCTCTAAAAATTTGCCTCTTCCACTGAGGCCTTCGTGTTGACTGTTCCAGCGGTTGGAATCTAATTCAACTCCAATGATGTGTTCTTTTAAAGCCTCAATACAGCTTTTAATTAACGATAGAGATCGTTAGAACGGCAGCGTCCAACTTCTGATACATCCAAGATCTGAAAAATATATTTTCAACCTGAGTCTTCAGATTAGTTGGCACGGTTTCAGTCTCAAGAGATTCTGAAATTCGAAGTTTTAACCATGGGAAAAGTTTTCTGACAGCAAAGATGAATATGATTTCGTTATTTTTGCAGATTGAATTCACGTTGTTCGAAGTCATCCCTGCCTGTCAGACTTGATCTTCATATTACCTCGAAAGCTTCATTTCCATAGTGCCATTCATCATCAAATTGAGAGGAATTTTATATTTGCATATAGTAGAAGCTCATAAAGACCTTCATTAGAGTAGAATCGAGAGTTATTAAAACCCTAGAGGTCGAACTTGCACAATCCCGGGTTCTCTCAGAAAGGGCAGAAGGCCCAAAATGGATGAAGCTGCAGCCAAGTCTACATCAGAATCTCATGCTATTTTGGCTGTCAATAAATGTTCTCATGTGATTTCAAAGTCTTATTCTGCTGCCAGGGATGAAGGAAGATCAAGCAAGGATTCTCAGAACAAGAATGTCATCACTCCTAAGGTTCGTGTTGTGTATGTTTATGAACCTGAAATTATCCAAACTGACCCAGAAAACTTTAGGTCTTTGGTTCAGAGACTAACGGGGAAATCTAGCCATAAATCAAGGGAGAAGAGGCAAACTATTCACAAGAGTCCATCTTCTCCTGAGATAATCGCTGCAGAAGTAGGCACAGAAAATCTTGAATCTACCTCAAATTATAGCAATGATCAACCGCCTATCATGGAAAACAAAACCACAAAATTTTCAACTGAGGATTGGTCTGCTTTCTCTGAAATATTTAGCGACACAGACAAGATTTTACCCAGTGTGATGGACAAGGAGTTTCTGCCCGAGATTCCTCTGATTTTCCATGGTCTGGTACTGAAGCAAGGATTATCCGCAGAGATCAAAATTGCTGCCGAAGCGCGCACAGAAAATCTCGAAAATACTTTCTATGGCAATGATCAACTGCCTATCACGGAAAATAAAACTAGAAATCGTTCATCTGAAGATTGCAATGAATTCTGTAACGTATTCAGTCAGTCTGACACAGTCATCTCCAGTTCGATGAATCAGGGATTACCTGATGAGATTCCTCTGATTTGGAACAATTCGCCATTTTGTAATATATATGATCAGATCGGGGTTTACCAATGGACCTAAGGATATCATCTCCTTTAGAAGATATCTCAGGGAGCAACAATTTCGCCGCATTTGTAGCGTTGTGCTTCATACACGTAATCTAATCTTATCTGATAAAATTTCATCTATGATTAATGTTATCTATTTTTATTTCATCTATGATGTAATGTTATCTATTTTTTTATATCAGAGCAATTGTTATGTACCTGCGTAGCATGTATATATATATGAATGGAGAGATTCTTTTTCACAGGAAAAAATACCAGTCTTTGTTATTCATATGAATCAAAAGACATCATTTACAATATCAGCATGATGACTGCCAGTTCCAGATCAACACATCTACCAATGTAGATAACAAAACAAAGCAGCAGATACATCATATACATATCTGCGAGGAGATTGCCAGATCCCAATTCAAACATTTACAAATATAAATGACAATACCAGCAGCAAATGCAAAAGAAAAAGTCTGATCATAGCAGACTTTTCTCATCATCCCTGATATACAGGTCAGATATATGAATGGAGAGATTCTATATGTACACAGTATATATATGAATGAAAAGATTCTATATGAATTATTTTATATCTTTACATATAATTAACCTTAACAAGTTACTAACAACCTAACCTTTACCATGTTGCATATTTATTGTCAATTTGAAACCTCTAGGTATAAACCTAACCTTTAGCATGTTGCATATTTATTGTCAATTTGCAATTTCTACGTATGAGATCAATATTAATTTAGTAATATCTGAGCTTAATTTAGTTGTAAATTTGAAAACTATATTCTATTACAGAGCTTGAGCTGAAAGCTCGTTGCAGGTAAAACATCAATTAATTATTTATTTATCGAGTTATCTAATTAGGGGACGGTTTTCTTTTTATTTCTGCTGGTTTTTATTTATTTTTGACTATAAATTTTTATGGAATTTTCAAAACCTATAAAAACATTATTAAATCTTACAGAATGTGGATGCATGGTTTTCGTGTCTCATGATTAAACAGCTCCTTTATTTAAATCAGTTTAATAGAAGTTCGAGGCTTCTAAAACTTCCAGACTCTTCTAGGTGTTTCCAACTCTTTTCTGTTTTCGTCTATTCCATTACTTACCATTATTAAGTCTATACCTACTACATTTAATAATTAGAATTTGTTTGTTGGAATTACCTTCCAACAGTATCGGGGTGAACTTACTATGCAATTGGCAGGCAGAATACTTTTAAAATAGATAGCAGTGAAAGAGATTGACATGTTTATTTGTATCATATATTTTTCTAAAATACGTCGTGATCTTAAAAAAAAAATCGTAATGTACAACAGCATAAAGGGGAAAAAGGCAACGAGGTATTGTTAAGTAATGCAAACAGTTATGATATATGCATAAAATCTCTATTCGCTATTATGCTTCTTCAAATTTCATTAACTGAAAAAAAATGACAGAGGAGATGGTAAATAAACAATTTGTAAAAGTTTTTTTTTTACTGATGGAGGAGGGCGGACGAATATGTATATGAGCAAATTTACACAATTTTACCAATTTATGTGCACCTTTTAGCTTTAAGATTTAATAGAATTTATTATAATTTTGCTAATAAAATGTGGCAAAGTTCAGAAAGTGACATGTATATCTATTGCATAAGGATGAAGTTAAATATTAGTGAAACTGCATTCGTGGAATATCTACATCCATAACAAAACTATGAAATAAATATATATATTTGTGTATTGTGTTTATTTTAGCTATATTTAATGAATTATATAGAAATAATTTATAAGATGTTAAAATTATATTTTAAAGTAAGAAAAAATATTTTGAAGAAACTTTATAAATTTGTAATTAAATTTAAAGTTTTAAGTTATAATAATAATATATTTAATAAATAATAGAAATAATTTTAGAGTTGGTGAATAGATATCATTTTCTTTTAAGAGCATGTGGATAGAGGTTCTTAATTATCTTTATCCTTATAGGAAAAGAACTAAAAGATCTTTGCATAAAGAACTCTTGAAGGTCTATGAATTATTGGCTCATTATTGTCATCTTGATCTTGTTGATAGAAAGTTTCTATAAGTTTTAGAAATTTTTCTTGTAACAATGGATTGTGTAATGTGTAGTTGATCATTTTGTTTTCCTTTTCTAGTGTGCATTGTAAACTATGATCATAGAAGTATGGTTTCTTTGCTTTACATTGAGCACATTGAGCTAATTGATATTATAGAAAAAATAATCATGGAAGGAGGTGGTTGTAGATACTAAAAACGGTTCAAAATGCAACATAAAAATCTTTTTTCCCTTTTAAGATTCTGTCAATATGCATGGAATTTGTGTTAGAGATGTATGTGAAAAAGGTTGTAAAATTTAGTGGTAGAAAGTAATTTCCAATATGTTTAAAATCAATGATGGAAGGAATGAATTTTACCAAAAATTGCTAGCTATAAAAGACTGTAATTTATGTTTTATTACAATGTCATTTCGTTCAATGAAAGTTGATTGTCCCAAGTTTTTGTTCCTTTAGGGCTATTCTACACAATGTTATTCAAAAAGTATATCACAGTGTTATTGCAAGCTAATTGTTCATGTAGTTATGAGAATACATCATTGTATTAGTGGTTTAGTTGCAACTAAAACATAATGATAAAATTATGGTTGTTGAAAAACAACTTATAGCAAATGAGAAAAAATAAAAATATAAAATATGGATAAATGTAGAGATACTATATGCCATTTAAGGCATAAGGTACTTACTATTGCATTTATATATTTTCATCTTTAAGGAATACCTTATATTTCCTAATCTTTTATACAAGAGGTGACAAATTCACTAATATATGCAATTGGATAGGTTGTACATGATACTGTCATGTCTCCTCCCATCTACCAGCAAGGGAACGTGACCATGCTGCTATGGCAAACCAAGCCCCATGAACATAAAATAAAAATTGCATTGAAATGAAACCTACATAGATGCATAAATTATTAACATATAGCGGAAGCAAAATTAATTCATTCACAACATTTAACATGTTCATATTAATTCATAAAGACATATACAGTTGCAGAGATCAAATAGACAAGAATTCTTATCTTGAAAGAGGCTTGTCCCGCAACCAGCTACGTCATTGCAACGTTCCACCCAACCATAGGCCAGTGTGCTCATCAATCTCTCAGCAACACTGCCATCCCCAAGTTGGGCATGATTCCCACAAGGAATAAGGGAACACTAGTAGACTCACACATAGCCAAGGATTTATCAAAATTCAGCCAAGCCAACACAGTTGGGTTTATGAGGCTACAAAGGAGATGGAAAGGCTTACAACTAAGCTAGTGAGCTCAACCACAGAGCTATGGACACATGCACCAGATCTATCCTGGATTCTAAAACATCTACACACCCAACATAAGGAGCATCCCCTTCTCTGCTACATAGTCCCTCAGGATATGCCTTCCTTTCCAGTGATATTCAGGGTGTGCAAAGAAGAAAATCAACCCCCTAGATATGTATATGAGGTTCCTTCTCAAACTAGTTTTATCAAGCTAGTTAAGACCCCATTTCCACTCCCAAACTGGTTCAGAGACAATACAATATGTACACACAACAATTACAGTTCTAGGATTGAAGGAAAACAACACATAAGCCAAAATCGGGAATGGAAATGGAATAAAACAGCTTAGCCTATGCAATTCAATATCCAGAGTTATTTATGGCCCTAATGTGGCCAAAACAGACTCAACAACACCCAAAATTCGTGGGTATCTTCTCCCACTCGCTGGCATTACCAAAAATGAATTTCCAACTTGAGGAAAATGAGGAAAATGACATGAAAATGTGAGGAATACAACCCAATCCATGGGCATTACAAAAATGACTTCCCATCCATGGGAAAGATGAGGTAAACAACCAGAATTGTGGATGGATACACACATGAATCTCTAGCTTCCTGAGAGAGCTCACGTGAATCAGAGAAAATGGTGAGGAAGATGAAAAACATGAATGCTGAATTCCAGGAGCTCCAAAAACATGGGGAAAAACAAAAACCTCAATGCATGAGGGAATGGGCAGCATTTTTGGGCAATAGCTGGCCCCATAAGTCAAAATTGTGTTTCCTAAAAACTGATGGCTTCTCCCATTTGAATTTGGAATGCCATACCTTGCCCATCCCATGCAATAACCAACTCAAGCAACTTCTAGCAGTAATAAACGATTGGGTGAATAAGCCAAGAAAGGTAGTTGACAGTTTGATGAGTTCTTCCTTTAACATTTCGGTTTTCCCCATTGGCCCAAGGGTTTGAATACCCCCCCCCCCTTATCATTAGGAAAACATGCCCCATCTCATTATTATTGCATTGACATAGTTGGTTTGGGTTTTTAATTAAATTGCATATTTACATGATGTCCAAAATTATAATGTGTCGGCTAGCACAAAATACCATCGGCAATTATTTTTAATCGTCAAAACATAAAACGCTAAATCGATGGTGGGGATTTTGCCTTTAGCTCCATACCATAGTTAAATACAATATTCACATCATATACATTTAATGCAAATGGGGTAAAAACCAGGGTGTTACAGATACAAGCATCTCATATATAGTGAAATTTGTCATGAGATGGGGATTTTTACAAACCTCAAGAAATTTTTTTCTAATATATTGCTAGTGTTTAGAATAACAAAATATTCAACATTTCCCCTCTCAAAGAAGAAAACTATGGCGTCTAAGGCCATCTTGTAAGTTACCCTAAGAATTGTGGCAAACTTAGCTACAACTCTGAAGCTCAAAACCCTTAGAACTTCGCTTAACTCAACTCTCAATGACTAAATGACTTGATATCATTCCATCCAATAATGAATCAATTATAGATTAAATTAATTCAACTTCAATGGGAAATATTTCCAACTATTGTACCCAAAATTGGGTTTCTTACAACAACCTCAAAGGAAAAGTGGACCTATGTCCTTCATGTTGCCACTTAACTATTATGTAGTTACAACCAACTATTGAATGACACCATTGCACTATAGGAAAGTTCTTACACTTCAATGGGCATGCCAATTAAAACATTATTCCTACTTTACGAGTGATTCCCAATCAAAACTACAAACCACAAACCATGATCATCGCTACCTAATGTGCTCTTCATGGTATCATATGCCCATGATCCAATCAACATCGACCGAGTTGGGTCTGCATTCTCTAAAAAATAGATCAATTGTCCAATCATTTCCAAATCATCTTGTTTAACCTCTATAATAATGTCACCTCAATGAAACACTTAACTTTTTCCATGTTTTTATATCTATTCTTATCAAATGTTGTTCTTAAGTAAGACAACACTTAGGAAGACCTCTGTTTTCCTAGAAGGACTATATCATACTTTCATCATATAACTATGTCACCTACTTATCATAGTTAACCACACCGACCTAGACCACCTACATAATCAAGCAGTGTACCTATTGCCAACTAAAGGAAGTTTCTTGGTTTATAGATATTCTCAAGCTATTCACAAGGAGTAGTATTGTAAATGTGTTAGGAGATCGGTATATGATCAAAGTGATTAAGGTGTTTGGTTCTATGATGTACTCTTTTAGACTTGTTTGGTCAAGTCATGTAGGGGGTTCACTAGAGGAAAATAAAGTCAATTGAATGGGGAAATCACTATTATGGAGGAAGTGAGCAACGTTAAACTAAATAAGTAAACAAATACAGAAAACAACCAAACAGTAACCGACTAAAAGTAATATAGAATACCTATCACATTTAAATTCAAGAGAGAAATCAATAATGGAGAAACACCAAGGGTAAAAACATCAGTTGTATTGAGAAATCCGCTATAGGTTGTTGGCCTCTTAAGTCTATAAGAAAATGTACCGAGTCAGAAGACTAATTTACATATATAGAGGTCGATTGTAGGTGTCACGATGAACCATTCGAGCCTTTACTTTATTAGAACCCGTCTTAGTGCAATGAGGTACTAGCAACATGATTTAGAACTAAGAAGCCAAGGGTGTGTGCAAGAAGTTGAGGGTCTCTTTTGGCGCGTTAGATGCAATACAAAACTGAAA
>LPNX010128090.1:129492-134492 GCA_001517045.1 Pseudotsuga menziesii
TCATGAACATCATCATCATTCATCATCACCGTCATCACCATTAACATCATGAACATCATCATCATCATCCTTATCATCATCATGAACATCATCGTCATTCATCATCATCATCATCATCATCACCATCAACATCATGAACATCATCATCATCATCCTCATCCACATCATCATCCTCATCCACATCATCATCATCACCTTCATCATCATCATCATCATCATCATCAACATCATCATCATCATCTGTTACTAAGAGAAATTCCTATGGCTTGGGGTACCACAACAGACAGCTAGACTCCAGAAATCAATCTTTCCCAATATGCAATAGAAATAAAAACATCTAACACTAAAGGATCGAACCTCATACCTTATTCCGGACGGTTGAAGTAGATCCCCGTTGAGCTTTCCAATCTTCAGCTTGAATTGTTATAGCACGTCCTCAACAACAAGTAAACAATACAAGCATACTATATTTCATGGTGTTAGATCTATTCTAGCATATATAATCAATAATGTATAAGCATTTGACATATTCCAATGGATACAATATTCATTCAAATACACATTACTGGACAGGAAAAGATATTTCTATTAATATGAATCAGAGATTACAAGTGACAACCTCTGACGACACGTCTGCGAACCGGAGAAACTGAATCCCCCACTTGGGCCTCCACCACCTCAATCCTCCATCACTTTGATAGCAAGCTTACTAGCAAAAGGCAAGCTTGGGAAGAACACAACAGTGCTCCAAGGGACAAAGGGATGCAGACTCAAGAATAAGTTCTGGCAACAATGGACTATAGTTTCGATACTCTCAATTCTCTCTTATCTTTCTCCCCTCTTCAATGTACCAAGGGGTTCCTTATATATCTTCACAAGGGATAATGAAGGGTCTAATCCGAGCAATCTCAAGGAATATGGAAGGCCAGGAGTCAAATGAGTCGGATCCATGTCAAGGAAAAATCCAAAAATATTTGGACTATGCACACATCTCGATGTACGCGACTATAGGGGGAATATCCGCGTATGTATGCGGTTATCGGGGAAAAGGCCGCGTATATCATTTTTCTAATGTTTTTAGGGATGGTCAATGATACATCAAAAGACAAAAAGTGGTCCATAGGGGCTAATGAGTCTGCAGCGGGACAGGGGAAGGCCATACAATGTGTGATTCACCTAGTGTGGTGAAATCCGCTATAACAGATGCCCCCTAATGTATGAGATAAGAGGGGTTATACGATGGTCGAAATACATTATAAGTCCATCCCAGAAGTGAAGTGATGAAGGTACCCAAATGGAATACCAACCACCCAATCAGCATAATACCATAATACAACTCTGCATATAACTGCAAATACATATAGCAGTCCCAGATACATAAGAGTATAATGGCCATGAATAGGCATGAAACATGATAACACATATGTGGTCATCGCCACGTACAATATACATAGATCAAAAGCTCCATGATGAAGATATACAAAGTACCATGATCTCCACAAAGGCTGAAGATATATAACAGATCAAGATCTCCATAGTGGCTGAAAATGTCTGACATATACTGGAACAAGTCACGAGAGCTGAAATCTCATGAAGACTGGCATGATCAAGGAGGTAGCATATAGTGGATGCCACCAATTTGGAAGGTCTTCTACACAAACCGCTACGAGTACATGTCCTACTATGCGAATAGAGGTGTCGAGGTCGAACATAGTAGTCCATCGTCTGATTACCGATCATTGATGTATACCGTTAACAAACGTGAGATCACCCACCAATAATGAAAAATGGGAATCAAGGTACTAGAGTGAAAACTAACAAGTGTGAATAAATGTGTTGAGGTCGAACACTTGAGAGAATCCATCGATCAGGGGACATTGATGTATTCCCAAAACTGTCGATGGCGAGAGAACCTACCACTGATGAATGCAAGTCTCAAGGCACTCAAAATGACTCTAGACTCCAATCCCAGAATAAATGATCTGAAGTCGATGGGATGAAATCCGCTGGAAGGAGGGCATTAGGGCATCCCCCATCATCCAACACGAGGTACTCAGCAAGGCTGTATAATATGGAAGAACTTGATCATAAGGTGCACGAACTAGTAACTGTATCAGGAATGGCCGACATGCAAAGTCAAGATAACTGAGGAATGACCGACTTAGGTTTCAACTTCCTTTGAACAAGAGCATAACGATGTATGGTGACTAAATGAAGGAAGCATAGACTCGATATACAAATTGGGACATCTCTATGACGCAGGAGGCATCAATAGAGGCTCCATAGGGACTGGAAGCTTAACCAGTCGGTGGAGATAAAACTTAGATAACGAGTACAGCTCCTAAGTCAAACTATAACCCAACCAATGGATGTGATATACAGTGCTCTATTCGAAGGTGACACGACTCAACAGCTACCAAAGATAATATCTTTTCTTGTCCGGCTTTTTGGTTTTTTGATTTTTTTAGTCTTTTTCAATTATTTGAAAAGCTTGAAAAAAGAATAAACTAGCTTTATAGTTACAAACTAGGAGGAGACGAGTGTCATTTAGGGCAAACAAACTATTTCCAAGTAGCGGAACATACCTATGCTCAATGCAAGGATACATGTGTAGGATATCAACACTCGAGGGAAAATCCCCTCCCGATAAAAACGGAATCAAGCTGCGAAGGATATAAATAAAGGCTTTGCATGGCTAGACATGAGACAAGCTTAGGCTATATGGCTGAAACGCAATGTCAGGGGAGCCGGCATAAAGCTCAATAAGACAGGCAAAGCTCATGATAATGCATCCACAACTTGATATAAGGGAGTCCGGGGGGTCACGGCTAGCATAAGATCAAGAGGAGTATGAGGCTCTTGCTAAATGTCATGGCAATACTATACAACGGACTCCCACACCCTAAAGGGGGAAACATCGGCATGGGCACCAAATGCAAATAAGGCGCTAACTAGGGTACCCATGTAAGGTGAGTCTCTACCACTCATATCATGCCACTTCTATAGCAGCAAGAAGGTTCCGTGACATAATAGAGTGGGTTCGTACCTAAGGATATAGTGACATGGTCATAAGGTCATGCAAAATGCAAATGGTGGTGAACCTAACCTATATGCCAGTATAGACGTAATACCTTTGAAAGGCACGAACGGTCTCTGGCCACAAAAGAAGCATCCAACAGACAAATTCAGACCCAAGGAAGACCCAACCACATTCACAACCCACCCAACAACTTCCCACAACATCAGACTCACCAAAAGGGAGGATGTACGCGATTGTATAGAGAACAACTGCGTATGTACGCGACTTTTGGCCAAACATCCGCGTATGTACGCGACTGTTGTCCAAAAACCCGCATATACAGAGAAGGCAGTGGTAAAAAGTAGGTCAAGGCCAAACCAATAAAGGGGAGTGTCAATGGATACACATACTATAAAATGCAACCCAGAAACAAAGAGAAACATAGAGCAAGTCAATAATATCAAGCCCATTGTTGCCCCCAAACCCAAATAAAAACAAGGGACATCCCCAGCGGAGTCGCCAATTCTGTTATGGAGAGAAATTCCCATGGCTTGGGGTACCACAACAGACAGATAGACTCCAGAAATCAATCTTTCCCAATATGCAATAGAAATAAAAACATCTAACACTAAAGGATCGAACCTCATACCTTATTCTGGATGGTTGAAGTAGATCCCCGTTGAGCTTTCCAATCTCCAGCTTGAATTGTTATAGCACATCCTCAACAACAAGTAAACAATACAAGCATACTATATTTCATGGTGTTAGATCTATTCTAGCATATATAATCAATAATGTATAAGCATTTGACATATTCCAATGGATACAATATTCATTCAAATACACATTACTAGACAGGAAAAGATATTTCTATTAATATGAATCAGAGATTACAAGTGACAACCTCTAACGGCACGTCTGCGAACCGGAGAAACTGAATCCCCCACTTGGGCCTCCACCACCTCAATCCTCCATCACTTCGATAGCAAGCTTAGTAGCAAAAGGCAAGCTTGGGAAGAACACAACAGTGCTCCAAGGGACAAAGGGATGCAGACTCAACCATAAGTTCTGGAAACAATGGACTATAGTTTCGATACTCTCAATTCTCTCTTATCTATCTCCCCTCTTCAATGTACCAAGGGGTTCCTTATATAGCTTCACAAGGGATAATGAAGGGTCGAATCCAAGCGATCTCAAGGCATATGGAAGGCCAAGAGTCAAATGAGTCGGATCCATGTCAAGGAAAACTCCAAAAAGATTTGGACTATGCACACATCCCGATGTATGCGACTATAGAGGGAATATCCGCGTATGTACATGGTTATCGAGGAAAAGGACGTGTATATCATTTTTCTAATGTTTTTAAGGATGGTCAATGATACATCAAAAGACAAAAAGTGGTCCATAGGGGCTAATGAGTCTGCAGCGGGACAAGGGAAGGCCATACAATGTGTGATTCACATAGTGTGGTGAAATCTGCTATAACATCATCACCATCATCATCGTGAACATCCTCATCATCATCCTCATCATCCTCATCATAATCCTCATCATCATCCTCATCATCCTCATCATAATCCTCATCCTCATCATCATCATCACCATCATCATCATCATCGTCGTCGTCATCATCCTCATCATCCTCATCACCATCAACATCGTGAACATCATCATCATCATCCTCATCATCATCACCATCAACATCGTCATCATTATCATCCTCATCATCACCATCAACATCATCTTCATCATCTTCATCTTCATCTTCATCTTCATGATCATCATCATCTTCATCATCATCATCACCTTCATCATCACCATCATCATCATCACCATCAACATCGTGAACATCATCATCATCACCATCATCATCATCACCATCAACATCGTGAACATCATCATCATCATCCTCATCATCATCACCATCAACATCATGAACATATTCATCTTCATCGTCATCATCCTCATCATCATCCTCACC
>LPNX010128106.1:0-124830 GCA_001517045.1 Pseudotsuga menziesii
AAATACAGCATGAGATCAAGTTAAACATTCATGAAAGCTGTTATAAGGACCATATAGCTCTGCTCAAACTTCAAACTGCACCCTCATGCACAATGTCGAACTATTAGGGTACATGAACTAATCAAATTCCTGGTTTTAGGGTTTAGTACCAACAGTCTACTGTGTCTTCAAACAGAAACTCCTTTCTTATGACAAACTGTTTTGTACATTTCACAATGGCACTGTAATGTCCAGAGTACTTAAAGGCAAATGGAAAACTTGTCAATAGATATGGATATGATACATTAAGGCCTCACTCAAATGCCTGCATCTAGAAGTATCCAGACAGCTTCACTTCAAACCTTAACACTCCCAGTACTTCCTACAAGGTCAGCCATACATTCGTCGAATCAAGTTGAACTGTCAGCAATAAAATAAAGGACAAATACACCAGTGTTCGCAAAAACTTCTTCAAGCCACAAACTGCCACCAACTCAGGTACATTCTGCCTATAAGTCGTGCAATCATTTGGACATGGTTCCTCCAGCAAAAATTTCACACATTATGACCCTTTCACAGTTTTTTAAAACCACTCAAATATATTGACCAAAACAGCCTCTGTGCATAACCAGCAAATCTGTGAATTTCCTGAACGCTGTCTTCTGCAATTTCTAGTGTATTAGGTCTTGAGAAAAAGACCCTTCAGTTAGCTCCTTACAACAATAAGTATCATCACCAACGTATCAAATACATGAGAGGATTAATTATAAACATTTTTCCCTCAATCAATGACTAAACTCTACAGGTTAAATGCTTTGAATTCAAGGCTTCCTGGCTGCTCTGTTCCTTCAAAATCTTTCCAATGGATCCTGGTGACTATTTCAGAGGTGAAAATTCTGTCCTGCAACATAATTTATCCTCTCCTCCAAGCACATTCTTTTAACTCACCACGCAGCCATAAAAAACAAACTTTAGAGCTATAAGGATTTTGTAATGAGGTACCTACCAACTTCTCGAATACAGGAGCTTAAGGCTTGGTTTTGATGCAGCAATAGTCTCTTCTCAAGTGCACAGGTGTCCCCAAGTCATTTCTTCAACCACAAATGCCTGAATTACGAAACCCTAAGTTTTCTGCTAGTTCTGCGAGAGCCATCTTCCTTCACGGGGACATAATCCAGTTTTTAAACGATTTAGTTCTTATGCACGAACTGGCTTTCCTATAAAAACGCATGTGGAACGAGGAGTGGAGAGTTTAAACCGAGATTTGATGATTTCCCCAACTACTTCCACGATTTTAGCAATTATGAACCCGTTCTTGGCTGAGTGACTGAAATCGACTGAAATACGTGTTTAACTGCCATCACACGTGTTAAACAACCTTGAAAAAGACAATCAATCAGTTTTAGCTGATACCCATGATGAAAAAACTGCAAAAAATTTGAAAAACAGAGAGGCGCGATTTTCTTGTAGCGCTTCCTTCATTAACTTTGCCACCAACGCTACAAGAATGTTTCCTGTGCCAATTTCTAGCAGTTTTACAGCTTTTTGATAAATTGTCGAAGGTTCAGAGCTTTATTAGGCTGAAAGAACAAGTTATCTTGATCTCTTAACATCTTATTAATTCAACCTTTGAATATAAACCTTCTTTATCCCTTTCAAAAATCTAAAAAGACTATTAAAAAGACAAATAAAATCTAAAGAAAATGTGCTCAAAAACTATTAAAAACTAATAAATCACCAATAGACTCTCCAAAAAGACCAAAACTGAGAACTAATCAAACCTATGATTGAAGGTGAAACTAAAACAAACCAAAATTGAAGAAAACAAACCAAAATGGAGAGAAAAAATTACTGACATAACACCTACAACAATAAAACTCAAGCTCTGTGGGATAGTTCCTTATAGCAGGTTGCCTCTCAAAGATGGTTTTCTGGTGGAGAGAAATGCTCAATTCAAAGGTGGAGTGTACTAAAGGATGGGAACTGATTATGAGGGCTTTGAGTTGCATGATTGATGCTTAGGTCAGAGGGTGATGGCTCCATTTGATCTTTTTGAGACCCCTTGCCCAATAATCATATCAAAATCAACCTGGATATGTGGTTGGATTTTCTGCAGTTCTATGGACAGAAGGAGAGGGTTTCATCACATCAATCCTTTCAGTGGTTTATCATTCCCTTTAATGATCATTGCTTGGATTACGGGGTATGATTTGACTGATTTCTAACTGTTTATCTCTTTTTCCTTTTCGGTGGTTAACAGTCTTCAAGAATTTGTCTGCTAGCCACTGAAAAGATGGCTTTCGGTGGCTAATGAAATCCTAACCCTTTGAACCAAGCCACCGAAACCATTTTTCCCATGTCACGATGAAACTTAGATTTTGTCAGATAGTGGTCTCCTCGAAAATCCCTTTTAACCACCAAAAACCCATCCTTTCGGTGGCTAATGAAACGTCATATATTTCTCCTAAGCCACCGAAAGCACTTTTTCCCCAACATATTTTTGCCTTCTTTTGGCAGTTAACTCCCTTCTTGAACTGTTCACTAAGCTATCGAAAGCAACACTTTTCAGTGGCTAATGAGTCATTTGAAGTCTTGCCTAAGCCACCGAATGTGTTTTTACCATTGACTCGACCGGGCCCGCTTTCGGTGGTTAACCTTTATCCTACGTTAAAGTGTTATCTGTCGAAACAAAGTCTTTCAGTGGCTAATGATATATTAAGAACCCTACCTAAGCCATCGAGAGCTAAAAATTCCAATTTATTCAACCATAGCACAAACAGAGACTTTCAATTTGTTAGTCGTCTTTAAATCTTTCATGACATGACTTTAATTCTTAATACTATCAAAATAAATTTATTTTGGGAGATAACAAGCTCAGTAAACCAGCCACATGTGTGCCCTCATCATTGTTTGTTCTCTCTCATTCATTGAACGTGGACATCTTGGTTGACTAGGAGCGCTAGAGGTGGATTCTGTCCATTTTGGCTCGATTAATTTGGTGCATTTAATGCCACCTTGAGACTCGAAACCACCCATATTTCCACATCCATGCATTCCAAGGTGTAATCATTGACCCACATCATCTCAACCATGTCTAGTCAGCAATTTGTGGCTGTTTGGACTGATTTGTTGTGTGATTGGCCCACCTAGGGGGGATTGATTCCAATTTGGTAATTTTGACTTGTACACTCACATTGGGATCCCAAAGCCTCATGAAAATTTCCAAATGTAATATAAACCTAGAAATAAGATGTTCTTATGTTATACAGTTAAAATTATCCTGGTTCTGTTCACATTTACGTGTGTAAATTACTTCTCATTTGACGGTTTTTTTTTTGTTTTTATACCAAGTTTGATTTGTGAGCTTCACTAATGCTCCTAGATTCTCCTGTGGTTTTAATTTCTCAAAGAACATGAGTATAAATATCCCTAAGTGTTGTTCTTGGAGTATTGGAGTGATAGGGCAGTCAAAGGGATATGCTCGGATGGGATCAGGATCCCTAAAGGTGTCTCTCGATATATGTAAGGTACATGGGAGCTCCACTCCATAGTAGTGTTTTCTAATGCACAATTGTTTAAAAGAATCCTTCCTATATACCATTGAGTACATGAAGTACCTTTTGATATACATCAAGTGTTAGATTTTTATCATTCTAAGCTAGCATTATCTTAGGATCTTCAACTGAGAGAATAACATGCACAGCAATAAACACAAGAGACAATAGACAAAAATAATTTTCCTCAGGGAAAAAATAAAGGAGAAAACCCCACAATTTCCTCAGAGATAGAATCAGCACCAAATGTAAAACCCAAAAACATCAAGATGGTCCCCCGATAGCAGTAGTCTCTCTCTCTGATCCCAGCTTCTTCTCTCTCACTAATGCACCCCAGTGAGTGAGTGTGTGTGTGATAAATAGAGAGGCTCACTCTCTATTTATATTCTTTCATTTTCTTAATGTTCACTCCAACATGTTGGCCTCACTTAACAATTACTTACTAGAGCCGACATCTCTAGGAGAGTATAAGAACCCTAGTGCCCCACAACTTGTGGGGACTTTGCCCCTTCGATCAACAATGAGGTTTGCCATTAACACAATGGCGGGGACTATTGCCCCAACTTACAATAACTCACCTAGGTCTGACTTCTCTAGAATAGTCTAATAACCCTAGGGCCCCACAACTACGGGGACATTAACCCTTGAACAATAGGAGGGTTACCCATAATGACTTGACATGACTTATTTACATTATTGAATCTCCAGATAGGCACATCGGTGCATGACATGACTCAAACACATTACAGATAGTACCTGAAATAAACATCCGAGTACAATACATGAGATATACAAGTGAATACATTATGAAGTTACAATTACATCAACACTCCCTCTTAACTAGGAAGGTATTGTCTCGACACAATTTATCAGCACAAGTATTCTTCTCTATATCATCTGGATCATCATCAAGTCCTCATCATCTTCAAGTCATCTTCATCTTCAATTCATCTTCATCTTGATCTGGATCATCACTTGATATAGATCATCATCACTAGATCTGGATCATCACTAGATCTGGATCATCACTAGATCTGGATCATCACTCGATCTAGATCATCATCACTAGATCTGGATCATCACTTGATCTGGATCATCTCGGGGAAATCATCACTTGATCTAGATCATCACTACTAGATCATCATCATGGGTGCTATCTCATGATTCTTCTCGTCACAGGAAGTTCTACAGAGCCAGCCCTTTTTCATGGTGGTTGTAGGCTGAGCCTCCATCTAGGTATTCTTCAGCGGTTATATCTAACCCTAAGTCAAAATGGCCCACCCAGCACTTACATCTGACCATGAGAGGAACACATCCAACACCATGTCAAAAAGGCACACCCAGCACTCACATATAACCATGCGGGAACACATCCCACAACCCTATTAGAAAGGCCCAGTACCCACATCTGACCATGCGGGAACACATCACACAACCCTATCAGGAAGGCCCAACACTCACATCTGATCATGTAGGAACACATCCCACAACCCTATCAAAAAGGATCAACACTCACATCTAATCATGCAGGAACACATCCCACAACCCTATCAAAAAGGCTTCGCACTTATATCTAGCCAGGAAGGAACACATCCTGCAACCATGCTAGAAGGGCTCAACACTTATATCCAGTCATGCAGGAACACATCCTACAACCAAGCTAGAAGGGCTCAACACTTATATCTGATCATGTGGGAACACATCCCACAGTCTCCTTAGAAAGGCTCTAGACTTACATCTGACCACGTGGGAACACATCCCACAGTCCCCTTAGAATGGCCCTGCACTTACATCTGATCATGTGGGAACACATCCCATAGTCGCATCATAATGGCCCTGCACTTACATCTAATCATGTGGGAACACATCCCACAGTCACATCAGAATGGCCCTCAGCCCTAGGCTCAGTATTCCTGGTAACCGACCAAGTGCCTCCATTCAGAGAATGGCATTCAACACTTACATATGATCATGTAGGAACCAATCCTATAGTCACATCAGAATGGCTCAGAACTCACATCTGACATGGAAGGAACCAATCCTCTCACCATGAAAGAATGGCTCAGCCCTTACATCTAATCATGGAAGGAACCAATCCTCTCACCATGTCATAATGGCTCACTGACTCATCACTTCCCCTTGGAAGGAACCTCAATCTAGATAACACCAAGCTTCTCCCTGAAGTACTCAAACTTCACTCTAGCTAATGGCTTTGTCAACACATTAGCTATTTGTTCGTTCATCACAACACTCTAGAGCTTCACTGCTCCTCTCTGCATGATATCCTTGATATAGTGATATTTGATCTTGATATGCTTTGACTTGTCATGGAACACTGGGTTCTTTGACAACTTCACACAAATCTAGTTGTCACAATATATACAAGTAGCATCCAACTGGAGATCAAATAAATCAAACAGTAGCTTCCTTAACTAGCTGAAAAAGCTACAACATACTCTACTTCAGCTATACTCAGTGCCACATAGGACTAATTTCTACTAAACCAAGAGATCACACCTGATCCCATACTGAAGAAACACCCTGAAGTGCTCTTCCTATTGATGGAACTGACTGCCCAATCTGAATCAACATAACCTTCCAAGTTAATCTTTTGATTCACCTCATACTTGAGCCCATAATCAAATGTACCCTTTAGGTACCTCAGAATATGCTTTGCAGCAATTAAGTGAACATTTCTCGGATCTATCAGGAACTGGCTCAAGGTGTTCACAACAAAGAAAATATTTCGTCTCATGTTCGTCGGGTACATCAAGGACCCAATCATCTGATGATACATCATGGCATCAACTATCTCTTATGAAGCAACACTCAATTGCTTCAAGTTCGATGCCATAGGTGTGGTCATGGCCTTGTAGTCCATCATCCTGAACCTCTTCAGGATCTCTACTGCATACTTCCCTTGTCCTAGGGATATTCTTTCACACCTCCATGCCATCATATCCAAGTCCTTCATCTCGAACTGAGCAACAAGCCTCCTTCTTGCAACTTTAATTAGTTCCTCTTTTCTATCAGGAACAAGTCATGGACATATAATAGGAGCATCAGTGGTCTTTTGTCTTCAACCTTGAAGCAAAGGTTAGAATCCTCTTTACTCTTAGTAAATCCTAGAGTCATCAGTAATCTATCCATCCTGTCATACCATGTCGAACCTTAGGATCTTCTGCAGTCACTCCCTCTGAAGCAAAGCATCATTCTCCCTTTGTCTTTCGTAATCTATGCACTAAAACATTTTGTACTGAAGTGACAAGTAGCTTCCTCTGCTACTAATATTCTATGTATCCATCTAGGATCACTGGATACCAAGATCCTCTATCTTGAACTTTTTTGAAATTTCTTCTCACACCCATTTGTGAGCTTCTCATCTTCTTCAAGCTCCTCATGTATGTATTAGACCATGGGTGTCTTCTAAGCTTGTATAAGTTCTTCTTTAATTTGCGCACATGAGTCTGCCTGTCATGTGCCTCAACTCCCACTGGATGAAAATGTCTCTTCATAGTCTATGCCTTATTTTCATGAGAATCCTCATGCTATGAATCTTGCATTGTATCCCACGATGTTTCCATCTACTACATGATGGAACTACTAACTTCCCTTCATGTATCGATACTTCATCCTAGACATCATTCTTCTTGAACTGGTCTTCGCTTTCTTCTTGGTTACTTCTTGATGGATGGAAGGTTCTGCACTAATGATGTCGCTACATTCGTCATATTATTATTCATCTTGGATTCTTTCTTGAACTGTCGTCACTTGTTCTTCGGAACAAGTTTCATCCTTCTTTGCTTGTAGGCGATTTTACACGATCTTTCCTACAAGTCAAATGCATTAGTTTTATGGTTAGAAACATTTCATAAGGTATATTCATAATGAAATTTTTTTTTACATCAAGATATATGATTATGCAACTATTTTAGCCAATACAATATTCATCCATATCTCACAGAAACTTTCTAGATGCTTTCCATCTCTACCAGGACAACATTGAGATTGTGCACTAATCCAATATGTCAGCAAAGAGGTTTCAGTCTAGATAAGTAGCAATGGAGAGTTGTATATCACCATGAGCTACTTACCCATCACATGCATATTAGTAGTATACTATCATTAATGCAAACATTCTATCATGTATAATACATCAACTAAATATAAACAAATGCATAACAAAAACAATATCATGAAATTACAATTAAATACTTATCTTTATTTGTTTCATGGATAGACTCCTTCTTTAGCCTTCAACTTCATCATCTTCTTCATTCATCATTTCTTATCTAAGTTCTAAGATGGATAAGAGTTTCTTCAAGAGTTGAGTCCTTCATATTCCTCATTGCTTGAGGGATATTTTTTGGATGGTGAGATCTTGATCTTCAATTTCTCCCATCTTCTCTTCTCGTATTATGAGTCGAGCTTCTTTTTCTTGTGTGCACTTTTCCTAGATTCTACTGAAAGCAATCACTTTCTTTCGACACACATTCCCCTTGAATGAATGAATCCCATTATCTTGGGAGGCCATTCAAGGTGATTATCACCACTTCTAAATTCTCCACTTCTTCTTCTACCACTTCAAGTTGTTCTTTGATTTGAGAGACCCTCATAAAGTATGACTGTATGGTCTCTGCATTCTGTATCTCCACATTCTACAACTGTTTTCCCAAACTCATATTATGATTTATGTTCTTCCCTCCAAATAGATTGTTCAAGGAGTCAAACATCTCTTTCAGTGTCTATAGGGAAGACACTTATGGTATAATGTGATCTGTGATTGAATCAACAATTATCTTCTTAACCTTGACCAAGTTCTTCTTGTGTAAGGATTTTAACCTCATCTCCCTCTAGAACTAGAACCTATCCACTTATGTAGGTGTCCAATTCATTTTCTTCAGAGAGATCATATACTTCCATGCTTGGAATTTTTCACTTTCACCAATATTTTCATCAATCTAATGTGATTTATCACTTTGAAATGAGAACCTCAAATGAAAATAGCAATAGATTAGATCTTATCGATTTGAGGTGTCCGTCCTTGTTCTGGAGCTGGCTAATCTAGGGTTTGTCAGAGAAACCCTAATTTTCAAAACTTGGAATATTTTAGATCTGATTGTATAGAAATATAGACCTCTTCAAGGTGATCTTTCCAATGTACTCATTTTCTTAAAATAGTGGAGGGAAGCTCCTCGAACAAGAAGCCCTAGTTTACCAATTTCTTCTGCAGCAATGCCTGATACTTTTTCTGTGGTATCTTCGAAATTACTAATCCTATATGTCTAAACCTTCACACTAAGGTAGCCTTTCCTATCCCTTTTGCAACACCATATCTTTCATTAGAATTGGTTTCATCATAATTGGTTTCACCAATTGGGACTTATGCTCGTTTTCCCAAGGTGACCATTTTTAGAACTGTTCAGCATAGCGAACTTGTATGGACTTCCACATGCCACTATTTCATCTTCTGGGTCTAAAAATTATACCACCAAAATTAAATTGCATTCCCTTTCTAGAACATCTTTATAAATTTCATTTGGACCTTCGTATCCCGATATATAGCAATTCTCCCCAGGTGTGCTGTTTAGGGATGAATCCTGGAAGAGGCTAGAACCCTAACTTGGAGGGATCATATCTCCTAGAATATAGTGAATATGAGGCTGAACTTTGGACATAGTGTAAATCCGAATTTTATCTTCATCCTATGAAAGTTTCAACTCCTGAGCCTTCTCCAATCTCAAGATATAGCAAACGTACCAAAATGTATCAGTTTTAATGTTTTAGGGTTTTTTCGGCCTGGGGTCAAACTAGGGTTTGACTTTCCCATAGTTATACCCAAACAAAAATATTGACCCAGGTATATAAACTTTGATTTTGATGAGGAGAGAAATCCTATGCCGGGTTCACTCAAAAATGTCTCTTCTGTAGAAAGCTCTAATTTTCTGCACCAAAAAACTAAAAATGCTCAGAATCAAATTCCACTTAAACAGAAAGATTCACCCTTCAATAGAGAGTCATCCTAGCATACTTTTGCTAATGTATTGTGGAGAGATACCCAAAAATTAATAATCCCTAGCTTTTGTAGCTGCATAATGTCTTCTTCTCAGGTTAGCTCTGATACCATGTTAGATTTTTATCATTCTAAGCTAGCATTATCTTAGGATCTTTAACTGAGAGAATAACATGCACAATAATAAACACAAGAGACAAGAGACACAAAGAATTTTCCTTGGGGAAACCATAAAGGAGAAAACCCGGCAACTTCCTTGATAGAATCAGCACCAAAAGTAAAACCCAAAAACATCAAGATGATCTCTCGATAGCAGTAGTCTCTCTCTCTGATCCCACCTTCTTCTCTCTCACTCATGCACCCCTGTGAGTGAGTGAGTGTGTGATAAATAGAGAGGATCACTCTCTATTTATATTCTTTTGTTCATTTAATGTCCACTCCAACATGTCGGCCTCACTTAATAATTAATTACTAGAGCCGACATCTTCAGGAGAGTCTAATAAACCTAGTGCCCCACAACTTGTGGGGACTTTGCCCCTTCGATCAACAAGGAGGTTTATCCTTAACACAACAGTGGGGACTATTGCCCCGACTTACAATAACTCACCTAGGGCCGAATTCTCTAAGATAGTCTAATAACCCTAGGGCCCCACAACTCTGGGGACTTTAACCCTTGAACAATAGGAGGGTTACCCACAATGACTTGACATGACTTGTTTACATTATTGAATCTCCCAATAGGCACATCGGGGCATGACATGACTCAAATACATTACAGACACTTCCTAAAATAAACATCAGGGTACAATACATAAGATATACAAGTGAATAGATTTCGAGGTTACAATTACATCAACATCAAGGGTACGTGAAAGGTCATTCTATATACCAATAATACATGGAAGAACCACACGATCCCAGTGATGCAGTACAAGAAAATAACAACTCCTACATTTAAAGACACTGGAACACATATCTAACCTATCACACCTTTATACAAATTTTAACCTAAAAATGGAGCTTAATTTTATCTTTTGTGGTTAGGTGAATGCATGATGTGAGTACTGAAAAGTAAAACGATGAAATGATGTTCATGCAAATATTTTCACTTTCATTTTTTGAAAAATTCCCTACTTAAGGAGGGGATTAGAGGTTTGGTTCCTACTTATCCAAAATGAATAAATCCCAATCAAACTAATATAGAAATATATTCTCAAACCTATTTCAAGTAAATAAATACTTCAAAATGCAAAAATATTGAAAAGGAAAAGGATGAGATCTCTTTTGAAAAGGAAGATTACAATGACTACGTAACACACCATATTTTTCAAATTCTTCAAAATGAAAGCACGATGCAAACAACAAACTTTTATTTTTTTTTAGAGGAAAAATATATAGAAATAGATCATAATGTAAACACCTGAAAGTCTATGAGACTAATCAAGTCATTAACAATTCATACCTATGCTTAAGATCTAGAACTTTTCTCTTAATTTTGTCAAAAAATCAAATATGAAGACAATCTTAAATCAATCCTATGAAGAAAATAAAAATGATACTACTTTATTTCTAGTTGGCTAAGGAACATTCAAATATTTCTAAGTAAATAATTAATTTTCAAATACTTATTCTTCAACAAAAAATCAAATAGACAAGAGGCTCATAAGCCAAAATCAAACTAGTCCTTGAAGGTATAAACCAATCAAGCCTAAACACACTTTCATATTTTGATTAACAGATTAAACTATCAAGAACTAAGCCAATCAAATTCATAAAAAAAATTACAAATGTAAGATTTTGAAATCAAACTGGGATTGGAACCATACCTGGCACCACTAGTGGATAGCAGAATATTGAGCATTACTACTCCAGCAATGCACTTTGCGAACAAGAATAGAGTGGTGGCACCACTCCCTGTGCACTTGATAACTGGGGTGGCACCACTCTCTGTGCACTTGATAACTGTAGTGTAACCTCTCTTTGTGCACTTGATAACAACAATGGCACCTCATTTTTCCTTAGAATAAGTTGTGGTGGTCGCTCTTTCAAAACTAGCCAGGTGCGGTGGCGAATAAATATTTTGAAATCAGACACAAGGTGAAAAAAAGAATATGTCATAGGTCAACAATTGGATCCAAATGATAATAATCAGTAAGAATATAAATCATAAAAAGAATATCACGGTAGATCTAGCAATTCCAAACCAAATATAGCTAATTAACTAGTAGATATCATCTATTAAGGAATTGAAATTTGAATATAAGGAAAGAACCAAGAATAACCAAGAATTCTAATGTTCTCCGGAGTATGGTCACCAATTTTGTTTCTAGAAATACTCACCTTCTATGGATAGAAGTTGTTTCCCTAGACTTAAACACTCAATACTAGAACAAATCAGTCATAACAACATAAAATAAATTCCCCTAAGATAACATAATATTCATTAATGAGATACTCTTGTTACCTCTCACAAGTTGTAAAAGGCTAGTCTTCAGAGTGTTTGATCTCCACAGATGTGTTGCAAGATATATATAACAAAACACACACTAGATTAAAGTAACATGCTATTCTATGATCTTATGTTAATGACCAAGGAATTCAATAATAAAATAGTTATTTAAACAAAATGGTATTTATAGGAAAGAAACCTTCATTTGCATTAGTAAAATGGAGAGAGAGAGCAAACAACCTAAGCCTTGGTGTTGAGAAACCCTTCTCAAGTGAACCTTGCCTCAAGCTTTCCTACCAATTGCTCACTAGTCTTGGCTGAATTTGGCTAGAGTTTAGATGCAACAACATAATATTCTTCTCCTTACCTGTAGGGGGTGATCCATTATTTAAATCCATGTGAAGATATATTAGGTTGAGGATCTCATGGGTGATGTGGAGGGAGGATCCTACAATGATGGATCTCAATCTCTAGGTGGTACTGAACCTTAGGGATGAGGTTCTATGAATTCAAGCTTCAAGAAGCCTCTCGAATATTCTTTTTTTTCTTTTAAAACTTGAGCACCACTCTTTGTCCAAGGAGACAGAGCATTACTAGAGGAGAACTACTCATTGCATAAAGGAAACTAGTGGTGGCACCGCTTACTGCTCAAATCAAAAGAGCATTACAGACATAGGTACTGCAAATTGACCATAGGGAAAGTGTGGTGGTGGCTAAAAGTGTAAAATCACTGATCCTTTTCCATTTTTAACTTCAATAATTTAGGATTTAAGGTGAACACTGATACTTGGATCTCATTACATGATGATGACGAGAAATGTGTGTAACACACTTTCATACCTGGCTCTTCGAGTTGTTTCTTTTCTGATCTTGCTTTGAGGAATAGACCTAACTCCTTGTTACATTTTAGAACTTCCAAATTCCTTGTTGTGATGTGCAAGTGCATGGGGGACAACTTTGGACATTGATGGACATGCTTATGGAGTCTTAGGAGACCAAGTTTCATCTTCATATTTTTCTTTCTCCTTCTTGTAACCAAGACCATTTTTGTCACATGGATATATTTGGAAATCCAATATCTTATCTAGGACACCAAAAACTATCCTTGAACTTGAAAAAATCAACATTCTTTTCACCTTCTGTCCTGAGACCAACTACCTCCATCTCTAGATTATGTATTATCTACTCCTTTTCTTCCAACTGATTCTTCAATATTTATTCTATTCTCTTGGATTCCTCCAATAGAGTCTTCAAATCATGATTGAAATCTCTATTTTATTCAATATATTTTGAGTCTTCACCAGGCTCTTCTGGTTCTTCCTTTTGACTGATCAATTCAGTCTTTGGGTGTTGTTGTAATCTCACAGATCACATAAGGTTACCAATAATACATACTAAAACATACATAAATATAAAACAGAGACAAGAGACAAGAACAGATAGAAGTGAAACATATTATATTATTATAGAGAGTCCATAAAATGCAGAGAACTAAACTGAGTTCTCGTTTGGCTCAACAGCCTAATATATACAATTTACAGATGGTTACAAAATAACTACCTGTCAGTTCGGTGAACCGACATGACTTTTCAGATAGCCAACCTAATCTTTTAGTTTAGTCGGTCAACCGACTTAGTCAGCTGATTGACTAAGTTGGCCCATTGACTTAGTCGGTTGATCGACTAAGTTGGTCCTTGTTAAAGTCGACTTATCGACTTGCTCCTTCTACATCTCCCCCATGAACAAAAGGTTTCTTCGTCCCCGAAGAAATAGGAAGGTACAAAAAATAGTATTGTTTGGGTCTTCAAAACTATATTGTGGCGGACTATGAAGACGGATGGTTGGTATTTTCTGGACACATACCTCAACAATGGCTGGAGCTATGATGGCGAGGTGATGTTGGAAGTTTGTCCAGCTCTGCAAAGCTTTCTGGATGTCAATGGTTAATGTGGTTAAGCTTGATAGGACCGACATCTTCTCTGAGATAGGGACTTCTGCTATCTTTTCCATGTTGGGGCTGAGGAACTGGTTCTGCTCTTCTATTGCATCGATGATTCATTTCATCTGTGGGTAGATGATGTCAACTTTTTCTAAGTTGGGAAGAGCTTGTTGTACCCACTGATGTGTTTCCCTTTCCAGTTTCTGCAGTTTGTTTGTTTCCAGCACTATCTGTTCTTCGATCGTCGGTCTAATTATTGCTTCCATGGTCTTCCTACTTCCAAATCCTAAATCCCTTGCCGAGTCTGTCATGTCTGTTGATAAACTTGTCCATAGTGAGTAGGCCAGTCTCTTAAGACTTCTTCAATGATGACAGACTCCTCCATATGGTCCTGTAGCACTTTGTAAGCTTCTGAGAACGGAGTGTGCTGTGCCAATAGAAGTCTGGAAGTTTCCTCTTTCTATTCCTATTTGGTTGCCTGGAGGTGTGCCTAGATGGTCGACACCATGCTCTCAAATAGCTGGTATGCTATTTCAAGCGGTCTATCTTTGTCGAATTCTATGGGGCCTGGTATGACAGACTGAGCTAACATCCTACATTTGCCGAGAAACTCGACCTGTTCTATATTTGTGTTCGTGAGCTCTTTGGTTCTTCACTCAGTCCTTGTTTTTGCTTCTTTGGCCAGGGTTTTGAGGAGTTGGCCCACTTCTATGTCGATCAATGATCTGGCATCCTTCAAGCTAATTTGAAGTTTGGGAGTCTTTCCATGATGCTCCTTCCTCTTCTTGTGCTTTTTTGCCTCTGTCTCCTGTGTACCTGCAACAGTTGAGGGGGGCCCTTTGGTTTGCGGGTTAGAAGTTGATGGTTTTTTTGGCTGGGGAGGTGGTATGACCACTTTTGGCTGTGTGGATGTAGTTGGTTGTGTTGGGCCTGATTGTGACGTAGGGGGGGTGGTGGTGGTGGGGATGATGGTGGCAGTGGTGAGGGAGTAGGGGAATGGTTAGGGGTGATGGGTTTGGGGGAAGTGCAGAGGGGACTTTCGTCGGAAGGTATGTCTGCTTTCAGTGGTGTAGTGGTTGGTAGGTCGGTTTGGGGTTCGGGGTCGGTCAGCTCAATAGTAGACTACACTTGTCCAATCACATCTCCTTCTTGGTCGGATTGTCATGTGAAGGTCAACGTGATGTGTGCAAATACTATGGGTTGTGTCCTGCTACTTGTGTAAAGAGGAGCTTGGGTGGAAATTTTCTAGGCCAACTGAAACAGCTCAGGCAACATCTCAAAGAAAGATTTTAGCTCGGTATCTTTCTCTAATTTTTCTTTGAGTGTCTCTGGTATTGCACTTTTGTATAAGTCAAGGGGACTGATCGACTATGGTATCGGTGCTTGCTCTTCAACTATTTTTGTCGGTGATGGAGGTGGAGGGGTCGACACAAGATTGACGACGTCTTTAGTCATTGGGGTTGTTTTTACCCTCTTTGGTCGACCTTCAGGGACTCTTGCTTCCATAAACCACTGGAACTGAGTTTTGATTGGTACTTTATTTGTGGCAGCATCCTCTATAATGCCAATGACCAAGGCTGCTAGTTCTTCTTCATCGTCAGACGAGTCGGCAATGATAATTTTGTGCTTACCTTTGCCTTGTTGTGCTTGTTGCATTCTGATTTTCTTCCTTGTTGCTGCTATCTCATTGGAAAGTTTCTTAATGATGCCTTTTGACACAGCATATTCAGGGTTGTCAGGCTCGACTTCCCCCATTGGTTCCTGATTCGGGTCGACACTTGCTGGAGCCGGAGGAGTTGTTTGATACTGTGGTTGTGGCTTTGGTTTTGGCAGTTGTGGGTCTGTTGTCTTTGCGGTCGGAGGTTTGATTGTTATTTGTACCTGACCAATGAGTTCGACTGGTATGTCCTCTGACACAAATGTGCTGATGTAGAGGTTGAGCTCATAGTCTTCCTCTTTCTCCTGGTCAGTGAGTGGCTCCTCAATGGAGAAGTCGACCTGTTTTGCTGCCTAGGCACTGATATTTTTGTCTTAGCCTACTGAGACAATTCTTGAAAGATTTGGTCAATAGTCGGGTAGTAGTCGAGGGCTTGGGCATTGGAGGCCTCACCCTGCATATACCATACCGAGGTATGGTTGAGCTCCAGCTGGATGTGGGAGTTCGCAGGTAGATTTAGTTGGATTTTTTGAGGCACCCTCCATCTAGTTGTGTGAACCTTTAGTTGTTGGAACGAATTCTCGAGAAATGCTTTCCCTTGCTCCAGTTCATGGGGTGTTCCTTTCTGGGAAAATGGTTTGAACCTGTACATGTCGAACCTTGACGGTGCTCAGAAGACTGGGATTCCTTTTGGACAGATGTGAAACATAACGATCCATAGAATGAGGGAGGGGAACTTGATGATTCCTCCCATCTCCTGGCATCGCTCGTAGACGGTTTTGATCATGTCAGCGACATAATCCCCCCATCTATAGATTCGATCGTGGGTTGCAATAGTGTTGATGGCCTCCAGCATTTCTAATTTGAGGTCGCTGCCTCAACCTGCTAATGTGAGTGTGATGGCGATGATTTTGGCCACAATTTGTGGCGTTTGAGTTCTGATTTGCCCGATCATCAACCCTTTGGAGTTTTTCCCAGACGTTGATACCGTAAGCTCTTTGACCAGTCCTTCCTTGATTCCGACTGGTACGGGGTCTCCATTGTTGGATAGGCTAGTCAGTTTGGAGATGATATCCCTAGAAATGTCTATCAGAGCGTTGGCCACCATAATCCTGACTGTTGGATTTTCTTTGCAGTTGTGTCTGCTTGGAAATGTCCTCCTGTAGGTCCATAGTGTGCTTCATGCATGATTTGGTCGCATTCATGTTCGAGTACACACCTTCTGAGGATGTTGTCTAATCCCATTTTGTATAAAAATCCATTCATGAGGCTGTAGGGTGCAACCTTCATAGCTAAGATTTGTTTTTTCTTGGTATTCATACCTTTTGGTGCCTGACCGGTTTCTAAGAACTGAGCTATTTCTCCTAGTTCTTCTGGCACTGCTTCTATGCAAAATAAATGTGCATCGAGTAAGTCATCGTCGACTCCAGTCGGTTCCTCTCTTGTGTCTATTCGAGATAGATGTTCAGGCTCGACATTTAGCTTTCCTGGTCAGAAAACAACTTTGAACTCAAATTCTTGGAAGAGAAGTAGCCATCAACAAATCCTCCCATGATGGAGTGGTTTATTGACAAGGTACTTCAGGGCTTGATGGTCGGTATAGAATGTGAATGGGTTGGCTAAAATGTAATGTCGATATTTTTGGAGGGCAAAGACCATACCTAGGGCTTCTCTCTCTGTGGTTGAGTAGTTTCTTTCAGCTTTAATTAATTTTTGACTGCTGTAAACTATCGGGTAATCCATCCCATCATCTCCTAGTTACGTTAGGATTGCTCCTATTGCTATTCCTGAGGCATCAATATGCACATGGAATTTGATCAACCAGTTTGGAAATTTTAAGATGGGGGCTTCAACTAGTTTTCTTTTCAATTTTTCGAAAGAGATGTGGCATTCCTCTGTCCACTTAAACTCTTGATCTTCCTTTAGTAGTTCTTCCAGAGGATAGGTCATATCTGAATAGTGTCTTATGAATTTTCAATAATAGCCTGTATGACCAAGTAACACTCGGACTTGTTTAGGGTTTACGGGTGGTTTCAAGTCGAGGATAATTTTAATCTTGGCAAAGTCAACCTTGATACCTTCTTTACAAACAATATTCCCTAATAGTATGCCTATGGGAGTCATAAATATACATTTCTTAATGTTCAGGGAGAGTTGAATCTGTCAACATCTCTCCATCATAAGTCTGAGCCATGTGCAGTGGTCTTTTAAGGTGGAGTATATTGTCCAGTCGTCAAAGTATACCACCATGGTCTTATATATGTATTCTTGGAATGTCTTGAAAACAATTCGAGAGAACACTGCAGGTGCATTATTTAACCCAAAAGGCATAACTCTGTAAGAAAATGAACCAAATTCACACACAAATGTTGTTTTCTTTTGATCCTCTTTAGCTATGGGTACTTGATTATAACCTGACAATCCATCTGTGAATGAATAGCATTCGTGTCCTGCGACTTCATTCAAGATTTCATCAGCATAAGGGGTTGGGAATGGGTCTGTCAGTGTGACTTTGTTGAGTTCCCTAAAGTCGACACAAATTATTAACCTTGTCGGGTCATGTTTCTTGGGCTGTACGACCATTGGACTTGCCCATTCCAACTAGTCGATAGGGTAAATGATCCCTGCTGCTAACATGTTGTCGATTTCCTTTTTGACTATCTCCTTGTACTTATGATCTAGTTTATAAGGTCTTTTCTTGACAGGTCAAACATCAGGTTTAGTATCAATTTTCATTTCTCCCATTTCTTGTACCAAGCCTTTGAGGTATTTATAGTCCCTGGAAAAGACATCTTGGAATTCTTTTAGTAAGTTGACTATTTCTATGGTGCGTTGTTCGGTCCAGTAGTCACAATTTTTTGTTATTTTTGGTTGGTCATCATTTGAAATATCTACCTCTTTAGTTTTTACTTTGGCATCTGGCCACTCTGGTGCTTTAGCTTAATTAATCGGCCAACTTCCTTATTTGAACTATGAGAATGTGGCGGGGAAATCGACTGCAGTCATTCTGTCAATGTCTGGTTTGTCGGTTGTTATGATTTTCAGGATAGATCAGATAGGCCTTGTTGTTTCAACATGGTTGGGTTTCCATCTAAAGCTCTTGCCTTCTGTGTTATCATTTTCTAATTGTAAACGGGTCGAGTGTGGTTTTGAGAATATATGTATATTGTTACAGTCTTTTATTTGTCGACGGTCTTGGGAGGGTTGTTTTTCGGTCGGTTGGAGAAATTGTTTAATTTGTGTTGTCGTTTCAACCAGATTTTCCTTTTTAGGTAAGAAGATGAAGTCTTTAATAAAATTTTCTTTGAGTTTGTGCCAAAAGAAGGTTTCACCTCTAGCTTCCTCCATCTTATACCATTTATTTGGCAAGTCGGATAGGTTTGAGGGGAACAAATGTGGCCAGGCTCTTTCATCTTTATATCCCAGTCTTCTCCACTCTGTTTCACAAGTTTTGATATGTTCTTCTGGGTTTTGACCTTGGGTAAAGATAGGTATCTGGGATTGCTAGGTTAATTTATTTCCTTTGAATCGCTCGACAAAGTAAGTCAAAGCAATCTTCCATGTCACGTCCCCAAGCCTCCGACCGGCAAAGAGGACGCGATCTACGAGCTCTATCAGACCGGGCTAACCGCCCATGAACATGTACAGGAAGTAAAATCGCCTAGAACAGAATGCTTAAGCGAATTTGAACTAAATTATGCACCCAAAATTATTAATCATTCACAGAAGCAATTTAATCATCATACACAGCGGAAAATAACAGTATTCAGACATGCATTCATTCAACATGTTCATTTCATTTTAATTAACAGTAATATAGAATTGCAGAGGTAAAATGCACAAGATTACTTATCTTATGAAAGCTTTGCTCCACAACCAGCTACGTCGCTGCAACGTTCCACCCAACCATAGGCCAGCGTGCTCATAAATCTCTCAGCAACGCTGCCACCCCCGAGCTGGGCATGATTCTCCAAGGAATAAGGGAACTAGCAGGCTTACACATAGCCAGGATACACAAAACACATAGCCAAGCCAACCAAGTTGGGTTTATCAGGCCATTAAGGATCTGAAGAAGGCAATTTGCTAAGCTGGTGAGCTCATTACAGAGCCAAGAACACCTACACTAGAACTAGCCTAACCTCTAAGACACCCATCCACACCCAACACAAGGAATCAGTCCCTTCTCTGCTACACAGTCCCTCAGGCCCTGCATTCCCTTCCAGTGCTATTCAGGGGTGATGGAGAAGAAGGCCAGCCCTCTAGCTCTGCCTGTGTGGTTTCTAGCACCAGGTTTATCAAGCAACTAAGCCGACACCCTTGCTCCCAATACAGTCCGAAGACCAACCATTGTACTCCGGCAATTAATTCAGCTCTCACAGCTTAAACAGGGAAAAACGAGTTACACAGCCCCACACATAACAGCAAAAACGACTCACACATGAGGAAACACACACAGTCCTGAAGCTTATCATTGAACACAACTCACAGCAGGGGGAAAACGTCCCAAATAGCTAGTGTGTGAGGCCAATAGTCGCTGAGACAGTCAAAAACGTGAATGGCTCTTCACAGCCATGGTAAAAACACATGAAATCACAAAAACGTGAATGGAAAAATGCACCAGCAGCTCCAAAAACGTGAGGAAGACAACCCAGTCTCTGGCATTACAAAAACGAGCTCCCATCCATGGGAAAAATGAAGCCATAGCCAAAAACATGGAAGGAAAAACACACAGGAAACTCCAGCTACTCTCCAAAACGTGAGGAAAAATGGAAAACGTGAATGCATAGCAGAATGGCATACGTTTTTGGGCATTTTTCTTGCCAAGGAATTCAGAACACGATTTTCAAAAATGGGTCTCTACCCAATTCGAATTTCTTTGCCCACACTCTTCCCATTCCATGCAATAACTAACTCAACCACATTCTGGCAGAAATAAATGATTGGAGAAAAAGACAAGAAAGGCAGTTGACATTTTGATGGGTCCTCTCATAGACATTTGGCTTTTCCCCATTGGCCCATAGGCTAAATATTTCACCCCCCTTATCCTTAGAAAATCATACCCCATTCGATTTGGTTGCCGCGGTCGTAGCTGGTTGTGTCCATTAATTAATTATGATGCATATTTACATAATGGCCAACATAATATGTGCCGCATGCCCCGATATTCAATCGGTGACAAATTTTAAATCCAAAACATAGCATAACCGATCAATGGTGGGGCCTTGGACTTTAGCTCCACACCATGATCATTACAATATATACATCATGTACATTTAATGTAACGGGGTCAAAACCGGGACATTACATTACCCTCCCCCTTCAATTAGCACTGTCCTCAGTGCTTTACAAAATTGATCAAAATGCTACACTGGCATCGCCTCAGTGTTCCGCAAAATCGAACAAAAATGGATGTGCCAACCGCATGGCATCCTCCAGCTCCCATGTAGCTTCTTCAGGCCCGTAGTGCTCCCATTGCACCTTTACCTGCCCTATGGCTCCGTTCCGGAGCATTGTGACCTTCCTGTCGATGATGCGCATTGGCTCGATTCGGAACTCTCCCTCGGGTTCCACCTGAATCACATCCCAATTTATCACATGGTTAGGATCATGTACATATCTCTTAAGCAAAGAAACATGAAAAAAATTATGAGCTCTAGTGCTAGCAGGCAATGCAAGTCTATATGCAGCTGGCCCTATTCTTTCAAGCACTTCAAACGGCCCACAATATCTTGGTGACAACTTGGCACAACTCCCAAGCTTCAAGGAACTCTTCCTTGCCCTCACTCTGAGGTAAACATGATCCCCAACACTGAACTCTCTGTTCATCCTATGCTTATCTGCATAGCTTTTCTGTCTGTCCTGTGCTGCTTTCATCTTCTTCCTAATCTTTACAACCTCTTGCTCCATTTCCTTGAGCAATTCTGGTCCAAGCACAATCCTATTCACTGGATTATCCCAAGTCACTGGTGTCCTACACCTTCTTCCATACAAAGCTTCATACGGACTCATCCCCAAGGATGCCTGCTGCCCATTGTTATAAGCAAACTCTACCAAGTGTAGGTAATCTTCCCACTTGGTTGGTTTGTCCATCACATACATGCGAAGCATGTCTTCAAGCACCTGATTAACTCTCTCGGTTTGACCATCTGTCTGAGGATGGTATGCAGTGCTGAAGTTTAGCTTTGTACCCAAATATGCAAACAACCCCTTCCAAAAGTTGGAAGTAAACTTGACATCTCGGTCAGAGACTATTGCCTTCAGCAATCCATGCAATTTGAATATCTCCTTCATGATGATCTTTGCAATATCACCAGCCTCATACGTAGACTTAACCGGTATAAAATGTGCTGCCTTTGTCAACTTGTCTACCACAACCATGATGGAATCATGTTGTCTCCAAGTCATCGGCAATCCTGTAATAAAATCCATGGAAATAACTTCCCATTTCCATTCTGGAACTGGCAAAGGCTGCAACAAACCTGCTGGATGTTGATGCTCAACCTTCACCTGTTGACATTTCATACACCTTGAAATGTATTCAGCCATGTCCTTTTTCATGCCTGGCCAGAAGTACTGCTTTCTAGCTGTAGCGATTGTCTTCCGATATCCTGGGTGACCAGAATACGGAGCTTGATGGATTTCATCCATAACGACTCTCTTCAAATCTGCCACATCTGGAATATAAATTCTGCCTTTATAAGTGAGAATCCCATCTCCTTCCAATTTATATCCCTCATACCTCTTCTCAAGACTTTGCTGCTGCAATTTGTCTTTTACCTGCTCATACAATTCATCTTCAGCAACATGATTAACAACCTGCTGCCTCAAATCTGATTGGCAAATACTAAGAGATGCCACATGCATTTCTTGCATTTTCCTGCTGAGTGCATCAACTACCTTATTCTCTTTTCCCTTTATGTGCTTGATCTCAAAATCAAACTCACATAAAAATTCCAACCATCTTGCTTGCCTAGCGTTCAGAGTAGGCTGATCAAACAAATACTTCAATCCACAGTGATCTGTTCTCAGCTCAAATCTCCTACCCATCAAGTAATGTCTCCACATTTTGAGAGAATTTACTATGGCTGCAAGCTCTAGATCATGAGTGGCATAGTTCTTCTCATGCTCCTTCAGCTTTCTTGACTCATAACATATCACATGGTTGTCCTGCATAAGGACTCCTCCAAGCCCTTGTCCGCATGCATCGGTACATACCACAAAGTCTTTCTCTGGATCTGCAACCTTCAATACTGGTGCACTAGTGAGAAGACTCTTTAACTGCTAGAAGCTTTCTTCACACCTCAATGTCCATTCAAACTTCATCCCCTTCTTTTGCAAAGAAGTGATAGCATGTGCAACTTTGGAGAATCCCTCAATGAATCTCCTGTAGTATCCTGCAAGTCCCATGAAATATCTTACATCTGTCACATTTCTTGGAGTAGGCCAATTCATAATGGCTTCAATCTTTTCAGGGTCCACAGATATACCCTCCTCCGAGATAATGTGACCCAAATACTGAATTCTATCTCTATAGAAGTCACACTTGCTCAGTTTTGCATACAACTGATGCTCCCTGAGCACTTGCAATGTCAACCTCAAATGCTCTTCATTCTCTTTCTCATTCTTAGAATAAACAAGAATGTCATCAAGGAAAACAAGAACAAACTTGTCCAAATACTTGCTAAAGATACTATTCATAAGGCACATAAATGTAGCTGGTGCATTTGTGAGTCCAAATGGTACCACTACAAACTCATAGTGCCCATACCTTGTCCTAAAGGCTGTCTTATGAATGTCTTCATCCTTGATCCTTACCTGATGGTAACCAGACCTCAAGTCAATCTTAGAAAATACCTTTGCTCCCCTCATTTGATCAAATAGGTCATCAATCCTAGGCAAAGGATACTTATTCTTCACAGTAACCTTGTTCAACTGTCTATAATCAATACATAACCTAAGTGTACCATCTTTCTTCTTCACAAACAGAACCGGTGCTCCCCAAGGAGACACACTTAGTCGAATATACTTCTTGTCCAACAACTCTTGCAGTTGCATCTTCAATTCTAGCATCTCCGGTGTACTCATCCTGTAGGGTGCTTTGGAAACTGGTGCTGCTCCTGGCACAAGTTCAATAGTGAAATCAATGTCCCGCTTTGGAGGGAGCCCTGGAATCTCATTAGGAAACACATCCCTGAATTCCTGTAACACTTGATAGTCCTCCAACCTAGGAGTTTCATCCCTTGTTTCCTCCAAAATCTGAGCTGCATACAACTGGCAACCCTTCCTACAGAACTTCTTCAACTGCATTGCTGAAACCTGCCTTACTGAAATCACCTTTGGAATGCCTTTCACAACTACTGGGTTTCCTTCTTCATTTATGCATTCGAAAGTCTTATTGTAACAGTCAAGCTTCACTCTATGAGCTTCTAACCAATCCATTCCAATGAGAACATCATAGGAACCAAGCGGTAGAACATTCAGATCTACGCAAGTGACCAATCCATTCATGACCAATGGGCACTTCTCTACCACTTCACTAACCTTTCTCTTAGTTCCAGTGGCTACCTGAACTAACCAAGACTTCCTATGCTTTACTTTCTTAAAATCACACATATCCACTACTCTAGGAGTAATGTAACTATGTGTAGAACCAGGGTCAATCAAAATAGAAACAGATTGCTCAGCAATCTTACCTGCTACTTCAACCACAGCTGACTGGTGATCTGCCTGACGGTCCTCCAGTGCTGCATAGATCCTAGGAACTGCCCTTGCTACTTGACCCACTGTTTCTACTTCTTGAACGTTATAAGCTGGCCTTGCACTCTCATTCTCGAGTGGACAATTTCTGCGCATGTGGGGTCCTCCACATTTCCAACATTGAAGTGGTCCTCTATTCTGTGGTGGATCTTTAGGCTTTTCTTCGATCACTCCAACTGGCTTACTCGCAGCTTGAGATGGCTGCTTCTGCTGATTCCTGAAGCTAGAAGGTTTAAAACCTTTCTTCCTTTGGTCAAACTTCTCATTCTTCTTGTCCTTCCATGCCTTATGGTAATCAGGCTTACCCTTGCTTTGCTCGTAACAATACTTAGCCTTCCTTATTGCTTCTTCAAGAGTTCTAGGTTCATAAAACTCAATTCTATCTTTGTAAGACTGAGGTAATCCACTTAGAAAACGCTGGACCTTCACTTTTCATCTCTGATGTACCGAACATACCTCAACAGCTCCAAAAACTTATTAGCATACTCTTCCATGGTCTGCTGGCCCAATCTCAACTCATGGAACTCCTTAATCTTGTCATCATAATACCTGTCAGATAGGTATTTCTGCTTGAAATACTTCTTGAACTGCTTCCACTTCAGTCTCCTTTCACTGATCCTCTTCACTTGCTTGAAGTGTTCCCACCAAATGGATGCCCTTCCGTTCATATTGAATATGGCAACTCTTGCCTTCATGTTTTCCGAATAATCATGCACTTGAAAGTACTTTTTAATAACAAGAAGCCAAGCTTCAGCCTCTTGTCCAGTCTTTACCTCACCATCAAATGTAGGAGGTTTTTCCTTTTTAAACTCATCACGAGAGCGATCCCTATGGTGCCTCTTCCTTTTTCTTTTATGAGAAGAAAAACTAGAATCCCCGCTGGATTCTTCTGAATCAGATGATCCACTAGAAGTATTTCTCCTTCTCCTAGTACTGCTCTTACTGCCCTCTGGCTTTGCTGTACCTTGTCCGGAGTCTATCTTCTTATGCAAGTCTGTCAAACTCTGCAACATTGCAGCATTCAGTTGATGCTGCTCTTCCTGGGCTTTAATTAAGCTTCTCATAGTGGCTGCAACATCAGACGGTGTCTCTTGGAATCTCCTCCCATTAGACTCTATGTCATCGTTTCTATTTCGGACATTTTCTCCCATGGCATCTTCTGCTCTCTCGTAAGAATCCTGGGCATCATACCCATCCTGGGTTCTCATACTGAACCGCAACTTACTTATCAACTGTACTACTTGGAATACTTCCCTGGAAGGTGATTATGTCTCTGCAAACGTGTTAATAACACACAATTGTTAGATGCATACATTTATATAAATCAACATTACTTACCTTCTCCTGGAATAATCATAAAATAACAAATTTGCTCAACATAGAATTTTTTCTTCCTCAAGGAGTGACTGTCTGAGGGGGACGACGGGGGTCAAGGGGGCTTGCCCCCTTGTGGCCACTGCAGGGTGGGTCGAGGGCAATGCCCTCGTTTTTTTTTTTTTGTAATTGTTGATTTTCGCGCAATCTGGCACATTAGATCGCTGCCTGTTTTCTCATTTCATCCCTGAAAATTCCCTTAAAAACAGCTAAAAAATCCTTCTGAAATTAGTTGAAATCGGCCCCCAAAACTATCCTGCCTTCCGCAGTATCGGCTCTTGGAAGCATCAGCACACCCGCTGAATCGGATCCTTCACCATTCTCCCTTCTGCCGTATCGGCTCCCTGGAAGCTCTAACCTTCCGCCGTATCGGCTCCGGTTCCATTCTCTCTTCCGTAGAATCGGTTGTCGGCTGTATCTCTGATCAGCTGTCGGAAGCCTTTGGAGCCGGGCGGTCTGTTCATCTTCGCAGCCGCAACGACGGCTCCCCCGGAAGTTCCAACCTTCTGCAACGGCGGCCCGCGGAACGTTTTCCCCTCCGATCGACACGCTTTCTCTCTTGCGGCATTGGCAGTCCTTTTTGATCGGCCGACAGATGTCTCTAGCTTCCGCAACGGTGGACGCTCGAAAGCTCTGAGCCTTCCGCAACGGCGGCTCGCACCAAGTTCCAAACCTTCCGACGTCGGGCGTCGGCTGACTCTCGCATCGGACGTCGGCGGACTCTCAGAACATCGGACGTCGGACCATTCTCCCTTCCGATCGTTCCGACACTTAGCCAAATTTTTAACTTTTCTGTGGCGTCGGCGATCGAGTGAGTTTTGGGTCGGAATCATGTTTGCTTCACTGTCCGCAACGTTGGACGGAGGACTTTACCAGTTCGTCCGCAATGGCGGAATTTCACTTCCTCCGACGGCCCGACCGTTCCATACTTAGCCAAATTTTTGAAATTTTTCTGCGGCATCGGCGATCGGGCGGATCTCGAGTCGGGTGTGAGATTGCTTCGCCGGCTGCAACGGCGGATGGAAAGATCATTGTCTCACCCGCAACGACGGAGTTTAACTCCGTGAACCTTTCCGATTTCTCCGATACTTAGACCAATTTCGTGGCTTTTTCTCCCTTAACGTGTCGGCGATCGGAGGTCTTTACGATCGACTGTGGGATCGCTTTGCCGCCCGAAATGGTAGATGGTAAACTTCATCAACCCTTCCGCAACATAGGACGGGGAATTCGTGAGACCGTCCGCAACGTCGGGTGGAAAAGACTTCTAACTCTTCCGCAACGGCAGAATACAACCCGAACTTCTTCCGCAACGGTCGGATGGAAAAATTTGTGAAACCTTCCGCAATGGCGGATAGGGACTTCACGAAACCTTCCGCAACAGCGGACAGGAACTTCGTGAGACCGTCCGCAATGACGGACAGGGGACTTCTCCCGATCTTCCGACTGTTCACACTTAAACAAAAATTTCCCAATTTCAAATTTTTCACAGTCTTTCACTGGTTCGATTGGGCAGAATGAAATGTAACCCCTGTTACTACATCTTGGCGACTCATGCAGGCCCATGCTGCAACTCAGAAGCTCTGATACCATATTGTCACGTCCCCAAGCCTCCGACCGGCAAAGAGGACGCGATCTACGAGCTCTATCAGACCGGGCTAACCGCCCATGAACATGTACAGGAAGTAAAATCGCCTAGAACAGAATGCTTAAGCGAATTTGAACTAAATTATGCACCCAAAATTATTAATCATTCACAGAAGCAATTTAATCATCATACACAGCGGAAAATAACAGCATTTACACATGCATTCATTCAACATGTTCATTTCATTTTAATTAACAGTAATATAGAATTGCAGAGGTAAAATGCACAAGATTACTTATCTTATGAAAACTTTGCTCCACAACCAGCTACGTCGCTGCAACGTTCCACCCAACCATAGGCCAGCGTGCTCATCAATCTCTCAGCAACGCTGCCACCCCTGAGCTGGGCATGATTCTCCAAGGAATAAGGGAACTAGCAGGCTTACACATAGCCAGGATACACAAAACACATAGCCAAGCCAACCAAGTTGGGTTTATCAGGCCATTAAGGAGCTGAAGAAGGAAATTTGCTAAGCTGGTGAGCTCATTACAGAGCCAAGAACACCTACACTAGAACTAGCCTGACCTCTAAGACACCCATCCACACCCAACACAAGGAATCAGTCCCTTCTCTGCTACACAGTCCCTCAGGCCCTGCATTCCCTTCCAGTGCTATTCAGGGGTGATGGAGAAGAAGGCCAGCCCTCTAGCTCTGCCTGTGTGGTTTCTAGCACCAGGTTTATCAAGCAACTAAGCCGACACCCTTGCTCCCAATACAGTCCGAAGACCAACCATTGCACTCCGGCAATTAATTCAGCTCTCACAGCTTAAATAGGGAAAAACGAGTTACACAGCCCCACACATAACAGCAAAAACGACTCACACATGAGGAAACACACACAGTCCTGAAGCTTATCATTGAACACAACTCACAGCAGGGGGAAAACGTCCCAAATAGCCAGTGCGTGAGGCCAATAGTCGCTGAGACAGTCAAAAACGTGAATGGCTCTTCACAGCCATGGTAAAAACACATGAAATCACAAAAACGTGAATGGAAAAATGCACTAGCAGCTCCAAAAACGTGAGGAAGACAACCCAGTCTCTGGCATTACAAAAAATACCTCCCATCCATGGGAAAAATGAAGCCACAGCCAAAAACGTGGAAGGAAAAACACACAGGAAACTCCAGCTGCTCCCCAAAACGTGAGGAAAAATGGAAAACGTGAATGCATAGCAGAATGGCATACGTTTTTGGGCATTTTTCTTGCCAAGGAAGTCAGAACACGATTTTCAAAAATGGGTCTTTGCCCAATTCGAATTTCTTTTCCCACACTCTTCCCATTCCATGCAATAACTAACTCAACCACATTCTGGCAGAAATAAATGATTGGAGAAAAAGACAAGAAAGGCAGTTGACATTTTGATGGGTCCTCTCATAGACATTTGGCTTTTCCCCATTGGCCCATAGGCTATATATATCACCCCCCTTATCCTTAGAAAATCATGCCCCATTCGATTTGGTTGCCGCGGCCGTAGCTGGTTGTGTCCATTAATTAATTATGATGCATATTTACATAATGGCCAACATAATATGTGCCGCATGCCCCGATATTCAATCGGTGACAAATTTTAAATCCAAAACATAGCATAACCAATCAATGGTGGGGCCTTGGCCTTTAGCTCCACACCATGATCATTACAATATATACATCATGTACATTTAATGTAACGGGGTCAAAACCGGGACATTACATTCCAGGTCTGTAGTTTCGTCTGATGGGTATCCCACCATCTAGCTTCTTGACCTGTAAACGTTTCAACTAAGCTTTGAAGTCAGCCATGTTCACCAATATTTTTAGATACTTGTTCGATGTGTATGACTAGTGATTCTCTCTCTTTATACCTTGGTAGTTGGGTAGTGTTTAAATTGGTCGGTTGTAAGGTGGGGCGTTCCCTTATTTTCCTTTCAAATACTTTGGGGATGATTGATACTATGAAGCACTGTAGAGTGGGTTTTTTCTGTACTTTTTGTATAGTCCATCACCCTCTTGCTTGTGTTTCATAATTCTCAATCTCCCAGTCATATAATTCAGCATTTGAGTTATAACTAATTGAGTCCTGGTTACTTAAGCGATTTTATCCATGGATGTTTGGTTTTGTGTAGTCTGTATTGTTGTGGATTTGGTAAAGTTGTCTGACATCGACTTCTTAATCAATGGGTTCAGTCCAAGGCTCTCCCTGGGATGGATGGATATGTACAATGAATTTTTGACCATTTCCTTTTAACTTGATTCGTTCCTTGTCCAAAGATATGGATGCTTTCATCTTCAGACCCCAAGGTCGACCAACTAGTAACGGAAAGGAGCTAGATCCTTCCTTTGGGTCAACAATTTTGAAATCAACCTTGGTCGAGATTCCTTTGATGGTCATGTCGACGTTTTTCCAAACCCGAATGGGTTCAATCAGGCCTTGATCGGTGAGTTTTAGGTAAATGCCTGACTCGTAGAGTTGAGGTTTTCCCATCTATTCCCAATTATCTCAGGTCATGATATTTACCTATGACCCAAAATCGAGCACTACTTGTTGGATGTGGTAACCTTCGATTTACAGGTCGACAAGTGGGTCGGCATCACTTTTGTCTTTTTGGTTCAAGCGGTAGATATTTTTGGTTTGTTTTTCAGGGTTGGTGCCTTTTATTTCATGTAACAAATCTATGAACTGAGATACTAATTTATCTGTTTGAGCGAGTTGGATTAATCGATGTATTGTTTTAGGTCGACTATTGTCAAGGTCTTCTTGTCATGCAATGTTTTGAAAAACATGTGTGGCTTCTTTATACGTTTGTTTTTCGCGCTGCGGGGTAGGATAGATGTTTGTTTCTTTAATATTACTAATTTGAGGGTTATCAAGTCCTTTTTTTGTGCCATGTCAAGTGACAATATGTATATTTTTAGTATTTATTACATCATGCTTTTGTACACAAGACAAGACATTAACATTTTTCTTGGTATTAATTTTTTCTAGCATAGTATGGCAATCCTCAAGTGAGTGATCGCCTACTCTGCAGTGGGTACAGAATTTGAGATTAGTCCTATCCTTGTATGGATAGTCTGCATACCGGTGACCTTCTTTGTATCATATGAAGTACTGGGTGGGTCGACGTGGGCGTATGTCGCGATTCCCAGGGAATCGACCTCTTCCTCTATAACCTTGGCATCTATTGTCGTATCGGTGCTCATATCGTCATTCGTCATATCTTTGTCTGTTCTGATCATTTGGTGGATTGTTTTGCTTGTTATGTTGAGCCACTGCATTTGTTTGATATACCGCGTGATAGTTCTGTCGGTTCTTTAGGTTTAACTGACAGTCAGCGGTGTTGTGACTTTTGGTTTCGTAGATGGCACACTAGGAAGCCTTGCCATTTTTCATATTAAACGGACTATCTGCTGTAGATTGATCTCCGTGTTCCTGGAAAATGTCGCAAAAGGATTTGGTCTGTACAAAGAGGATGTCTTGTCGGCTATATTCTTGTTGACAATTATCTTTCGAATGGCCGTTAGTTGAGCATTTAGTGCACCAGATCTCCTAATTCTTGAGGCTGAGCTCTTTCAAAGACTTATGTACAATCTCAAGCTACCGTTCCAACCTATGGTCTGTGGGGTATGCGGGTATATCTTCATCCATCTCAACCTGAAGAGATTTTGTTAGTGCATCCTCATACATTTTGAATGTCTCTAGACTAATGTGTCGACGTACTTTTTGTGATAGTCCTGCAAGAAAACATTGAATTAGTAACTATTCATCAATAACGTAATCTAGTTGGATTAGTAAATCTTTCCACTGCTTGTCGTAGTTGCGGACGGATTCTCCTAGATTTTGTGAAGTGGTTTTGAGTTTCTTTGTGGCCAAGTGCTTAGCGTCGGGAGTTTTAAAAAATGACAATAATTGTGCCTTAATCTCAGCTTTTTTTGCTCTGGGTTGTCTCTCTGAAAAGGTCATGTACCATGTCAATTCCCTTTTCCTTAAGGCTCCTGCGAACTGCACCATTTGTCGATCTTCATCTGTAACCTGGTTGGCTTCCCAGGTCGACTCACAGACGAACCAATGTCATCAGGGGTCTTCATCTCCCTCATAAAGAGGAATGGGAGCCGATCCGTGACCCATGTCTGAATCACTTTCATTGCTCTCAGAAGTTGGCGGCGGAGGAGTTGTGGGTGGTGGTGAGGGTGGTGGGGTTATTGATGTAGTCGTTCCTGCGGAATTCTGGTCGATGGAACTGGCGTTCCCATCAGTTGTCGATTCTTCATCGACGTGCATTTGTTTAGTGTCAACTTCTCCTGTCGGTGGTCCACTACAACTATTGGTTTGCAGGTCTGATTGTTCGATTTCTTCTAAAGCTATATTTGTAAGGGGGGGGCCTCTCCTTCATGTGTCAGTAAGAGCAAGTGGATACTTCAGAGGGAGGCTCTCGCTTGAAACATCACCCAGTTCCCTTCCACCGGTCGATTTATAATAAGGTGTCGTCCAGGGTTCGATTCATCGCCTAGTCGGCTCCATATAGTGAAGTCACCAGCTCATAGTCGGAGGTCGTATTTGACAATAGTCTGTATTCGAGTACACAGATTCAATGGGGAAAGGGTTGTGCCTTCACTGGGAGCTCTCAAATGGAGAGCTTCTGGCTGCTCTATCCACACTTCTTCCTCCTCAGGGGACACCTGTTGCTCCACGCCTTCTTCATGTCGGTCATGACCCGACTCTAGCGGATTCTCTTCTTGGTCATTCTCCCTAGGGTTTTGTCCTCTGTGCAGCACTAAGGATATTTCAAAGATTGCTTCCCTTCTCTGGTGTCTCTCGTCCCTTTCTATCTTCTGAATGTTCAACATAATTTCGTAGGATACTATTCTCTTGGGGTCCTCTTCGGTCGAATTTTCATTACTGGTGATTGATATCGAATTCTAGTTGAATAGGATCCACTATGCTCTATCTTTGACACATAACCAGCTACCCCCCCATAGCCTACCCGATTCTTTTTAGAAAGCCTAGATGGTTCGGTCTATTTGCTCAGGAAGTATTCCCACTTCCTTTCTGCAATGAATTTTTCCCACTTCCTCTGCTTCTCCACCCAGTTAGAGTTTGTTGGTTGTTCGTTTAGTGATGGACGAGGTTCGGTGATATGTGCTACTCCTTTCTTAATCAAGAATTTGAATAGCAAGGTTGGTAGAGAACACAAAAATTGTTCAGTGAAATATGTGTAAAATTTCTCTTTGACAGTTTCCACTGAAGTTCTGTCTTCGACTGCCTACTCCTCACAGAAGTCGTCGGCGATCTTCTCAACCCACTCCAACAAATTTGTTCGGCCTCCTCGAATCAGTTTTTCTAGCAACTGTTGTTCTTTAGTTGCATCTGACTTTCTCATCTAGGAGTTGCTTCAAGAGTTGGGGCACTGATTCAACAAACTTTTCATGTGTTTCTGTAAAAAATATTTATTTTGCTTCAGCGACTGTTAATTTGTTCCTTCGTGCGTAATTCTACAAATAATTTGCAATTTTACGTTCCCACCAGTCCTTAATCTCCTGCTCTAGTATCATATGTGAGCATATATTTCAGTCATGTACTACCGACAATGGAACCAATGTTGTAATCTCATAGATCACATAAGGTTACCAATAATACATACTAAAACATACATAAATATTAAACAGAGACAAGAGACAAAAACAGATAGAAGTGAAATAGATTATATTATTATAGTGAGTCCATACAACGCAGAGAACTGAACTGAGTTCTCGTTTGGCTCAACATCCTAATATATACAATTTACATATGGTTACAAAATAACTACCTGTTGATTCGGTGAACCGACAGGACTTTTCAGATAGCCGACATAATCTTTTAGTTTAGTCGGCCAACCGACTTAGTCGGCTGATCGACTAAGTCAGCCCATCGACTTAGTCGGTTGATCGACTAAGTCGGTCCTTGTTCAAGTCGACTTATTGACTTGCTCCTTCTACAGGTGTTCAACTTCAACATCCTTGTCTTTTATATTTTCCTATAATTCTTTGTCCTTGTGTTTGAGCTTCACAAGAAACACTTTCATTGTCATGGTATTCTATTGACATTCACTCAAAGAATCCAATATTTTTTTTTTGAAATTCATGAAGTCACTATGGTTCATATTTATTGTGCTCATGGCCCATTTGGCTCTAAGATCAATATTCAGCAATGTGAGATGTATCTCATGTGAATCCTTTGATAGCCCTTCATCCCTATCTACAAGAACTTTCTCAATTTCATCACACAAGCTATAATTATAATCACAATATTCCATACCTTCACTTGAGTCCTCTTATTTCTTTTCTTCTTCATGATTGACCTCTTTTGGGGACTTGTATTCTGATTCCTGATCTGTCTTTTCCATGTCTGGTCTTTCGTTCTGATACTTTCTTTCCATCTTGAACCATAGGTACTTTTCTGAAGTGCACTCTCCTACACTTTCCTTCACTGAAATGGGAATTCCATCCATGAGGAACTTCAAGGTGTAGTATTTTCCTTATTTTCTTCCTTTTGTGTAGTTGATTTTCCCTTCTTGATTAATGGAGTGGGTGGATTGATCACAATATCCCAAATGCCAAAATTCTTCATATATGCCTTCATTTTTCTCCTCCAACTGAAAAAAATAGTCATATCAGGTACATGCACGTCATTGCTTGATGACTCTTACGTTGCTTCCATTGTGTCTCCACGGATCTCCTTGAAGCTTTCTAGGATTGTGACGAAGGTTGGCTTTGATACCAATTGTTGGACACAATGGAAACACTAAGAGGGGTGTGAATGAGTGTGTGAGAAATTTAAAAACTTTTACCTCCTTTTAATCAATCAAAGTATATCAAGCATTAATCACATAATCATATTATTCTATTGAATCAATCATTAGTCATAAGAATAAACATCACATCAAAAGAGGCACAAGAATATATGGAATTTTGATCTTTATTTATTGTACATGGAAGACAAAAATCTTCTTGATTACAATCAGCACCAACTAGTGAAAAAAGAACCAACTCTCATAACAAGACCCAACCTATTTTTCTTTTCTCCAACTAAGAAGGGTTTGAGGAGTGAAATCCTCAAGTGAAATATTCTTCTTGAAAGCAACCTATTCTCATCACTATGTTGGTCAAAACTGGTAATCAATCTCTGGTAAATATGCTCATCAATCTCTAGTCAGTCTACTCATCAATTTTTGGTCATTTTTGTTGGTATTCTTCTCTTCACTGCTACAACACTTCCATGTCTTCTCATGTACATCCCTGTACACCTCATCATACCCAGTCACTCATCAAGTAGTTCTTCTCTTCTTTCACTGATCATAAGGCATGCATCATCATGCATCATCATCATAGGTATGCATCATCATCATAGGGTAGGCATCCTCATCATCAAATATACATCGTCATCATCTCAGTGTGCACTGTTTATTCATCATCAACATCAAGTATACATCATAGTGCATAGGAGAGCATCATCACACTATAGTATGCATGTACATCATATTGTATAGGAGTGAATACACATCATAGAGTGTACACCATTATCACATGCATTATCATCATAAGTTATGCAACATCATCATCATATCCTCCATAATGACTTCAAATATATATACCAATATAGAGGCTCACATACTAAGATCAAATATGAACTCTATCCATGACAAACATGTGTCATCACAAGAGAAACCGAGAAGCATGAACCATACCTTTTTGAATATCAAAAGATGAAGAAACAATAGAAAAACCAAAATAAAATATATATCATGTCATCACATATTCCTTGTAACAAGTGTGATAAATTGGAACTAGCAAGTGAGTAATTTGAACCACAAGAGAATCTAGGATCGTTAGTGAGGTTCACAAATAAAAATTGGGTGCAAGATTAAGAAAAAACCATCAAATTATAGTTAAATTACACACAATAATAGTTGGAAACAAGATAATTTTGGATTTTCTAACTATAAAATTGTTATTAACAGGTTTATAAATACATCATAAGACTTTCTAGTGGCTTTGGAAGCCAATTATGAGCAAAAATCCCAAAATTTCCAAATCGGCATCAAACTCCCCTTGGTGGGCCAATATCGTCCCAAATCTCTCCAAATGGCCATGAATTGATGAAGTGGCATGGATGATGTATTTTGGGCCAATGATTACACCTTGTATAGCGTGGGTGTGGAAAAATTGATGGTTTAGACTCTCAATGCAACATTAATTGCACCAAATCAAGCCAAATTTCAGAAAAATCCCACTCTAGCGCCCCAAGTCAACTTTCGTGTCCACATTCAATGAATGGGAGCACACCAAAAATGATGGTTGTGCATATGTGGCTGGTTGACTAGGCTGGAGTACCCATGTAGGTCATAGAACCTCAACTTGATTGGCTTATGTCCACCTAAGCACCCCTATTCCACCTCATAGTGTATTAAATCTTAAAAAAGCAATAAAAATGAATAATTAGTGTAACTAAGGTTCTAATGATGGATTAATGTTATAACACCCTCCCTTAATCCAAAAACTAAGTATGATCACAAAATGATGAAGGCTCTGGCAACAATGGCTCAAGTCACCTCAAGTACATAATCAAAATTTTCAATTTTTATTTCTCTATATGAAACCGAGGAGAGAAGGAAAACCACATGGGAAAAACCTCCCCTCAAGAATAGACATGTGGATGGACCTACAATGATATAACATAAAATTACCATCCTTCACTCACCCCAAGAAAATATCTCAGGTAAGTGAAGGTATTCTCAGTGAAATCCTTGGTAAAAATGTCGGCAACTTGCTCGATGGATGGGCAATACTGCAGTGAGATCACCCTATCATGCACTAAGCCCCGAATGTAATTCATGTGAATATCTATGTGATTTGTCCTATGCATATATACTAGATCAGTACATATCTTGATGTCACTCTGATTATCCACCCAAATTTTGGTTGGAGAATCAATTGTGACACCAAACTCCCGAAGAATTCCCTAGAACCAAACACACTAAGTTGCAGCATTGACTGTTGCCCTGTATTCGGCCTCTACTAATGAAAGTGAGATGGTGTTATATTTCTTACTTGACCAGATAATAAGAACCTCAACAAACATGAAGAGAAAACCTAATGTTGAATTTCTTTCAATTGGATCGCTGGCCCAATCTGAATCGGAAAATTCAGCTAGTTAAAGTGAGGAACTAGTTGTGTAGTGCACTCCGAACTTCTTAGTTCCCTGGACATACTAAAGAGTTATTTTAGCATCCTTTGAATGGAGATCATGTGGCTGGTGCATGTGTCTTGCTACAGCACTCACAAAATAAGACAAATCAGGTCTTGTATGAGTGAGGTAGAGAAATTTTCCCACTAGTTTCCTGTAGAGTGTGATATCCACCATTGGGGAATTGCCAAAATCATGCAATTTAATACTAGAAAGAAAGGGAGACTTGGAGGCCTTACACTCAGCCATATTAAACTTCTTCAGAAGGTCTAAAGCATACTATTGCTGAATCAACATGATTCCCTTACCATTTTGCTCAATTTCTAAGTCAAAAAATTGCCTTAGCAATCCTAGGTCTGTCATAGCAAATTCGCTGTGCAAAGAATTCTTAATTTGGCCAATTGAATTGGTGAAACAACATGTAATAAGAAGATCATCAACATAAATAAAAATGACCCTAATTTTAACATAATTTTTCTGCAAATACACATTAGGGTTTGATTTGCATCTTGTGAAGCCAATAGAAAGCAAGAAAGCATCCATTTTTGCATACCAAGCCCTGGGGGCTTGCTTGAGTCCATATAGTGATTTTTTCATCCTGCATACCAATGAAGGATCCTCTTGGAAACCTTTAGGCTGCTGCATATAGATTTCCTCCTATAGTTCACCATGCAATAAATCACTCTTTACATCCATGTGGTGAACCTGCCAACACTTACTAGCTGCTAGTGCAAGAACTAGTCTAATTGAGTCCATCTTTGCAACCGATGCAAAGGTATCTGTGTAATAAAATCCATGGACCTGAGAATATCCCTTAGCCACTAATATAGCCTTATGTTTTATATCAGAACCATCAGCAGCAACAGTTTGGTCCAGTAGACCCATTTACATTGAACAACTTTCCTCTTGGGAGGAAAGGGAACCAATTCCCATGTATTGTTATCTTGGAGGGACTAAATCTTGTCTTCCATTGCTGACTTCCATCTTGGGTATTTACAAGATTTATAACAATTCTATAATTCAGAACTGATCAGTATGTAACAGTGCTCAAAAAGAGCACTATCACTTGCAAATGAATCCTTACTAGTTTGCGATCTAGTTTTCCTAGGCTCTTGGGGATTGCCTGCCAATTCCCTAGCTGCTTGCACAATTTTTTCATCCCATTTGGGCCTATATGGTGATTCATATACATAAATATCATCTTTACTGATCGGATGAACCGCATCCAAGTACAGAGCATACACACTGGAGTCTTTGTTATTTTTAGTAAATTTTAAAAGAGGTGTTCTTGTTAAAAAGAAAACCCTCCATGAACCTCTTTCGGTCCAAGTGGACGTCAATCAGGGAATCAAGGAGGGGTTGATTTTATTATGATTAATAAAACAAATGATGATAGTATATGAATCATAAAAATATAAGCAAACCACAATTTTCTAATTAGACTACCACGACCCTTTCTTCACCTTTCGGCTTAAAAGGAGGCTTGTGGGGTAAGTATTAAAATTACTTTGAAACCACCAGATATGGAATATGGAAATGATTATAAGTCAAAGTATACTACCTTGTAGATTATAACTACACTAAATTAAAAAAAGATGAACAAGAAGTAAAAAATGACACAGACGCAAATCCCCCCAGGGGGGATGGTGAACATGCCCGAAAGAGCCTATTCGAAGAGGTTCTTATTTTATTAACAGAAATTACAATATCATAAAACTAAAATTATCTACTTGTTCCTTATACGGAATGAGACCCAAGGTTTACAAATCATGAAATTTTGAAATTTTTGGAAGACGAAGACCCCCTGGGGGGTTTCGAATGGTCCAAAAATGCTTTCCAAAAAGTGCCTCCTTCTATTTTCTATTACACCTACTAAAAACCAGCAATATTATCATAGTTAAATATTCCCAAAATTACTTTGAAAGTACTTTTGGATGAACAAACTTTTTACACAAAAATCCTAAGTTAAAACTAGTTTTTAAAGAAGCGGAAAAAGAACCAAGGAAAGAAAGATTTCATTGGGATCTTGACCTGATTTTTGGGAAGCCAATATGAAACACTTAAATTGATGAATATAAATTTTTATATTCTAAGGAAATAACCATGCATTTAAAAATCTTTAGATCTACTTTCACAGCCTTGAAAAATGACAATTTTCCCTAAAACTAGATCTAGAATGCTTGTAAATTTTATTTTAGGAATGAGACCTAGTTTATGAGATTAAGGCAGCAAGATATATGTAAAATATAATCTAAAATTTATAGATCTAAACAATTTTAAAGCTGCAAACAAGTAACTGGTCTGATTTTAGAAAAATTTGAAGGAGGAAGAGGAAAAGAAGAGCATTTGTTGTCGGGAAATGGATCTGTAAAGAAGACTAGTTAGTGGAATGCTGAGGTACAATGCCTTCACAAAATAGTCATATTCCTAGTGGACTCAAGCTATATCCACAGTTCATCCAACCCCTATTACCTGAAAACTAACAAACAATCCTACACAAAACCTTATGAGATATGGATAGAAATATATGAAGAAAGAGAGGGATTACATGCAAATGAACTTATTTAAACATGTATGATATAAATCTTTAAGCATATATACTATGAGATATTGAAAATCAAGTAATCTTACTTGCCTAGATATAATCATATTGATTCAGCTGAATCATTAAGCTAGACAGGATTCAGATGCAGAAATTGAGAGAAAGCCAATGGTAAAAAGCTGCAAGACAATGTTAAATCCACACACATAAAAGCATTACATCGATTTGGCCTCCAAAGCTTCACTTTATTCCAATAGGAAAGATATTACACAGTATTACAACAGCAATAGATCCTCAATCCAACTATCACTAGCTTGGAAGAGATAGCCTGAGCTTTATTTATACAAAAAACAGGAGATCCAGCCCAAGGGGGGCGTAAATTCTAAGGAGACAAACTATTACAACTGAGGGAGAGTCAATCAATGCTGATATGAAGTTGAACTAAGCCTACTTGTCAATCGGGGGGTTGAATGAGCTGACACATCAACCCACAGACTGACACATCAATCCACAGAGCTTCCAGGAGAGCCCACACGTGTGGAGGAGAGAGAGAGGGTGCAATTCCCCATAAAGGATGTTGAAGATCAACTCTAGATCTGTCCAAATCACCTCCTTAAGTCAAGGATTTGTTAGATCCAGTCAATCTGGTTCATATCTGACTGATTTCAATCAAATCGGTTGAGAATCCACTGATCTATGATTTTGGATTTGCTCCATTATTCATCAATTTATTAATTAAAATCATCAATAATTGATTTTTTGGGGTTTTCTGACCTGAGTGATGGAAAATCACTCAAAACATGAAAATAGTGGGTCTATGGGTTTACATGGTGCTCATAGCTTGAAAATGAGCACCCCCATGAATGAAACTGATTATTTGGCCCACTTTTATTACAAAACCAAGTTTTCCAATTAGACTATTAAAAAATAGCCTATGTTTTTGTAAAAAAATTAAAAAATTAAAAAACCTAGGGGGGCTTAGACATGTTCATATGACTCAACCATAATGCCTAGCATGTTTATACATTGACACATAAACTCTAATAACCTCAATAGTCCTAAATTCCAAGCCGACTACCACAAATTTGGATGTATTGAGTGAAAAACTCAGAAATTATCAATCGTTTATTCAACAACCAATAATAACCAAGGGAAAAACACCCTCAGATGATCGGATTGACAAATAAATTCTAAGAGACCAAGTCTTTTACAGAAACTATCATGCTAGAACATTTATTACAACTCCCCAAAGGGGGTATGAACATGTGATATAGTACAACCAAGTTTCCCAGAAACAAGACTGAAGGTCTTCTGAAGTCTGAACAACTTATCCTTGTCCAGTTCACCAGGCTCACTTGATAAAAAACCACTAAGTACAACTTAAGTGGTAACATTCTGGCTCCAACTATGGGACGTGTGCTCCATCTAGTCTTTAAGGCAAGGAAAAGATACAAGAACACCAGAATATCTGGTTTATATACCCTATAAAAACATCTCAACTTGACAAGAAAACCTCAGCAGAACAAGCTTTATATAAAAACCAAATGAACCATTAAGATGATTTATTTAAACAAAATAAATGTAATTAACTAATGAAAAAAAAGTTTTATTATAGCTAAGTACAAAACATAAATGCAGAAAGTAAATGCTCTCTTTTAGGAGCTTATTTTCCTACTCTAAGCATGATATAAAAAGGTTAGGTGTAATAAAAAATCCAATGTAACCACCTAAGCATTTTATTAACATAAAAAAAATTTCCTTGTCTTTGGTTACCAGCCAAAGCAAGGATACCTTATTCAGAAAATGAAAACCTGCGTGATGATCCAAAATGGCCGGGATGGATGGGAGATCATAGGCATGAATAACATTATAAAAAATATTCCCCAACTTGTATGTGCTCATGCAGACTACTTCTATCCATGACTGGATAGGAATGATATACTAATAAAAATTATGAGGCAGACTGACTACATCATCATACTAATCACCAAGGCTTATTAAATGATAACATGTTGCACAAGCCCCAAGTAGCCCCAAATCACAAGGAACCTCTATATGTGAAAAAGATGGTTGAGACTGATATTCCATTGACTGCATCACATCTAAATTTTCACAACACTGCTTCTCAATGTCTTCATTATTGATACCTTTGTATGGATCTAAATGATATGACTCTGAATGATCATATAAGAGTTTTGAATGCTCCTCTTCCATACTAGGATTTTCCCAGGTCTCTAGATCCATGCTTCTCTCTATGGAAGTATAGTAAATTGGACTTCCACAAATTTCTAAATAGACACTCCCCTTGCTGGATATAGAATAGATGGGATTCTTAATAATATATTCACAATTTATACTTATTCCATGATCACTACTTATTCCATGATCCAAGTTATACTTGTCCTCATTTTCATACTCATCTTCTTCAGAAAAATGGGAACAAGGCAGTAAATCTTCGTCACTTGTATCATGATCCAAGTTATACTTGTCCTCATTTTCATACTCATCTTCTTCAGAAAAATGGGAACAAGGCAGTAAATCTTCTAGACTGTCATCATTATATGGAGAACAGGTAGGAGTCCCATCATGCACATTATGGTTTTCATCATAAGTTTCACTATAATATTCTGCAATGATTTCATAATTAGGTAGATCTAGAGTACAAATGTGATCATCATCACTAAAATAATCATGAAAGCATTCCCAATCATCACTATTCTCTATTGATGTTACATGAGGAGGGTCTTCAACAATTTTTTCAATTAATGGCTCTTCATGCACAGATTCAATGGGATCATAATGGATTTCTGAATGTTGGTTGTTGTACACCATGTTGATACTAGATATCTTACGATACTTTGTATGAAACTCTTTCCAAGGAAATAAGTACCTCAAATTGGTATTAATGAATTATTTAGCATTTAATGATTCAATATCATTTCCATCATAATGCCACTGCTTCAAAAATATTTCGAAGAACTTTGCAAGGGAAGGAATAGATTTCTCAGGAAAACACTCAAGAAGCCAACATGAAGCGTCCTCTTGCAAAGAATGAGAAAACATCACCATCATATGATCCTCATGTTGAATGTTGTTTTGAATCATATGTGACAGAAAAATAACATGGAATCTGGCTCAGTGATCATTATCATCCCCCAGAAAGCATGGAAGGGAAGTAGATGTCATTTCACTAGCGAGACAATTAATAAAGCCAAGGATCCTAGAGAAATCAATTGGAGGACAATCATAGGAAGCTCGAGCAGCAACTTCTATTCTTTTAATATCCATATCAAGAATAAGTGATCATGGAGGAAGTATGGAACTAAAAAATGGAGTTGAGCTTTAAATTTCACTATTATGTGGGATCACCTACACACAATCAGTCTCAAAAAAAATTGTGAGAAACAAGGGTTTGATCCCTTCAATGGAGTCACCATGTGAGAATAAAAATTTACATTTAAGAACTCTCAAAAAAATAATTTTTTCTTTTCTTTGTAAAAAACTGAAAAAAGGTCAGTGGAGTCGCCAAATGAAAATTAAAGATCCACTCTAAGCATTCATCAAACAACACAAAAACAAAAAGGAAGAAAACAAAAGTCGTACTCAGGAATAAAAAGATTTATCCCCGGCAACAGTGCCAAAAACTGTTGCCGCCTTTCACACACTTGGGTTACGTGGAAGAAATCTTCAAGCCACTCAGTGTGTCCTTGGGGGCAAGTCTCGAGTCAAGGCTGTCACCTTGTTCTTGACTCCTCCGTTTAGGCTCAACTCCTAACGAAGCCAAGGGGGGTAGAACCTATTAAGTTACTAAGGCAAAATTATTTAGTATGATGATGGTATTAAAGAGTAAGTTTTTTAGGAGTTTCAATTTAACAATTGTAAACAACAAATAACATGATAAGATAATCACAAGTAAGAAGGAAAATGACACCCAATCACATATAGATTGAAAGAAATAAATAGTTGACTAGTGCCTTGAAAATGGAGTCGAAAAACAATTAAGATTGCTTGCAAGTGCTCGAATGAATGTTGTGCAATTGTATATTGGTTAATTTTAAATTAATGTAAGAAGATGAGTAATTTAACTTAGGCAAGGGGAATCCAGATATACCTAGGGGGTACTTGAAGTATGTCCAAAACTAAATCGTGACGGATACCTGCAAGGAATATGTGGGATGAGTGGAGTCTCTGAGGCTATTGTTCATAATGCACCTAAAGGTGTAACAGAGATGAGCACCCCGAGGTCACTTTTCAGGAGTTCCCGCTTCCTTTGGGTATTTTTCCACCATAATGGTTTGATCGAGGTGTTGGATTTTCACTTGATGGTTTGTCAATTTGGGGAGAGTGAATCCTGATTATTCTAGTCACTCAAGTGCTTTTGATGTATCTTGACTGATCGTACAAACCACAACCAAGTACAGATCATACATACTGGATTCTTTGTTATTTTTAGTAAAATTTAAAAGAGGTGTTCTTGTTAAAAAGAAAACCCTCTAGGAACCTCTTTCGGTCCAAGTGGACCTCAATTGGGGAATCAAGGAGGGGTTTATTTTGTTATGATTACTAAAACAAATTATGGTAGAATATGAAGCATAAATAGATAAGCAAACCACAATTTTCTAATTAGACTACCACGACCCTTTCTTCACCTTTCGGCTCAAAAGGAGGCTCATGGGGTAAGTATTAAAATGACTTTGAAACCACCAGATATGGAATATGGAAATGATTATAAGTCAAATTATACTACCCTGAATATTATAACTACACTAAATTGAAAAAAGATGAACAAGAAGTAGAAAATGACACAGACAGAAATCCCCCCAGAAAGGATGGTGAGCAGGCTCAAAAGAGCCTATTCGAAGAGGTTCTTATTTTATTAACAGTAATTAAAATATCAGAAAACTAAAAATTATCTACTTGGTCCTTATATGGAATGAGACGCAAGGTTTACAAATCGCGGAATTTTGAAATTTTTGGAAGACGGAGACCCCTTGGGGGGTTTCAAATGGTCCAAAAATGCTTTCCAAACAGTGCCTCCTCCTATTTTTTGTTACACCTGATAAAAAAAAAGCAATATTATAACAATTAAATATGCCCAAAAGTACTTTGAAAGTACTTTTGGATGAACAAACGTTTTACCCAAAAATCCTAAGTTCAAACTAGCTTTTAAAGAAGCAGAAAAAGAACCAAGGAAAGCAATCTTTCCTTGGGATCTTGACCTGCTTTGGGGGAAACCAATATGAATCAATTAAATTGATGAATATAAATTTTTATATTCTAAGGAAACAACCATGCATTCAACAAGCTTTAGATCTACTTTCACAGCCTTGAAAAATGAAAATTTTTCTCTAAAACTAGATCTAGAATGCTTGTAAATTTTCTTTTAGGAATGAGATCTAGTTTATGAGATTTAACGTAGAAAAATATATATGTAAAATAAACTCTGAAATTGATATATCTAAACAATTTTAAATCTGCAAACAAGTAATCGGACTGATTTTCAAAAAAAATTGAAGGAGGAAGAGGAAAAGAAGAGCATTTGTTGTCAAGGAATGGATCTGCAAAGAAGACTAGTTAGTGGAATTCCGAGGGACAATACCTTCACAAAACACTCGGATGCCCAGTGGATTCAAGCTAGATCCATAGTTCATCCAACCCCTATTACCTGAAAACTAACAAACAATCCTGCACAAAGCCTTATGAGATCTGGATAGAAATATATGAAGAAAAAGAGGGATTACATGCAAATAAAATTATTTAAACATGTATGATATGAATCTTTAAGCATATATACTATGAGATATTGAAAATCAAGTAATATTACTTGCCCAACTATACTCATATTGATTTAGCTGAATCACTAAGCCAGACAGGATTCAGATGTAGAAATTGAGAGAAATCCAACGGTAAAAAGCTGCAAGACAATGTTAAATCCACACACATAAAAGAATTACACTGATTTGGCCTCCAAAGCTTCACTTTATTCCAATAGAAAAAGATATTACACAGTATTACAATAGAAATAGATCCTCAATCCAACTCTCACTAGCTTCGAAGAGGAAGCCTGAGCTTTATTTATACAAAAAACAGGAGATCTAGCTGAGGGGGGCACAAATCCCAAGGAGACAGACCACTGCAGCTAAGGGAGAGTCAATCAATGTTGATATGAAGCTGAACTAAGCCTACTTGTCAATCGGGGGGCTGATTGAGCTGACACATCAATCCACAAAGCTTCCAGGAGAGCCCACATGTGTGGAGAAGAGAGAGAGCATGCAATTCCCCATAAAGGATGTTGAAGATCAACTTTGGATCTATCCAGATCACCTCCTTTAGTCAAGGATTTGTTAGATCCATTCAACGTGGTTCAGATCTAACTGATTTCAATCAAATCAGCTGAGAACCCACTGATCTAGGATTTTGGATTTGCTCCATTATTCATCAATTTATTAATTAAAATAATCAATAATTGATTTTTTGGGGTTTTCTGACCTAAGTTATGGAAAATCACTCAAAACTTGAAAATAGTGGGTCTATGGGTTTACATGGGGCTCTTAGCTTGAAAATTGGCACCCCCATGACTGAAACTGATTATTTGGCCCACTTTTATTGCAAAACCAATTTTTCCAATTAGACTATTAAAAAATAGCCTAAGCTAATGCATGACATTTCTCCTTGCCTTCACTTGAACTGGAGTTGCCATGTTTCTTCCTAGTGCTATCAGGAACTAGAATGTTGTTTTTCTCTAGCAAATACACCATGCTATCTATGGTTATATTCATGCCTGAGCTTTATGGATTCCATCCCTTGTGGCAATAAGAGCATTTGGCCTTATCTTTCCCTTTCTTCTCCTTTTCCTTGGGTGGATTCGTAGCTCCCTCACTGGATTTGGGGTTTTCTGATTTCTTCTTATCCAGCAACTTCGAATTCTTGGAATTGGGTTTGCCCTTTGCTGAATTCGAAACCCCCACAGCTAGTGCTTGATATTTGGTCTTGATGCAACCCATTTGGACCAATTTGTCTTACTCTTGAGTGAGTGACTCCATGAAACTTGTTATACTTGGCATTTGCCAGTTTCAAAGGGTGAGTTTGCCTGAGTGAAATGTGCACACAAAGACTGAGAACTCTGGCCCCAACTTCAAAAGTATAGACAAGATCAGTTAATATTCCTTCTTCTCAATCCCACATTTTTTTAACTGCAATACAAGTGATTTGAACTTGGTGAAGAAGTCTTGGATTATGTCATAGTGCGCTGCGCTCAAGCTTATAAGCTCATTCTCAAGCTGGTGACCATGTAGCTGATCAATTTTTTCCAAATAGAGACTCAAAATTCTCCCAAACCTCCTTTGGTGATGTCAAAATGTCAAGGTGGAAAAAAAACTCTCTTGAGATGCTCAGACACAACAAACCATATGCTTCATCCAATTTGTTAAAATACTTGGCTTTTTCTACAACATAATTTGGTTCCACTTCAATTCCCATAATAACTCTAAAAATCCCTTTGGCTCTCAATTGAATCACCATCTCTGCCTTCCATTCAAAGAAGTTGAAATGTGTTAGCATGATGTGGGTATCCTCCATTACTATCTGCGCTGATGGTGGTGAAATTGCTAACTGGGTTACACTGAGCAATTCGATTTTATCTAGAATTCACTAACAAAGCAGCTCAAATCCACTAATAATTTGGTCTGAAACTCAAAAATCTCCATCCAGCTATGATACCATGTGAGAAATTCGAACCAACAAGTGAGTAATTCAAACCACGGGACAATCTAGGAGCATTAGTGAGGTTCACAAATCAAATTTGGGTGGAAGATTCAGAAAAAAACAATCAAATTATAGTTAAATTACATACAATGATAGTTGGAAACAAGATAATTTTGGACTGTCTAACTCTAAAATTGTTGTTAACATGTTTATAAATACATCATAAGAATTTTGAATGGCTTTGGAAGCCAATTGTTAGCAAAAAACCCAAAATTTCCAAATTGGCATCAAACACCCCTAGGTGGGCCAATCTCGTCCCAAATCTCTGCAAATGGCCACAAATTGTGTGGGTGTGGAAAACTGGATGGTTTAGACTCTCAATGCAACATTAATTGCACCAAATCAAGCCAAATTTGGGAAAAATCCCACTCTAGCGCCCCAAGTCAACTTTCCTGTCCACATTCAATGAATGGGAGCGCTCCAAAAATGATGGTTGTGCATATGTGGCTGGTGGACTAGGCTGGAGTAACCATGTGGTTCATAGAACCTCAACTTGACATGGCTTATGTCCACCTAGCAGCTGCAACAATTTCCTAAATTTCTAAAAATTTTGGACCCTCCTTTTGATTTTATTTAGCCCAAGTTTGTTTAATCTCTTTAAATATTTCTTGGAAGTCCATTTTTCTCTGCTTGAGAAATTGATCGTCGAAAGATCAGTCAACTATTTTTTGCCGCTGTTTTGGGAGTTGAATGATCTAATATTATTGTCTTTTTCACCGACACCATGGAAACCGTGGAGTCTTTGTTTATTTTAACACTTTACTTTTGATTTTTCAATGATTTTATTTATCGCTGTTGGAAGTTGTTTGAGGATTGATTCAGGGCATTAGTTCACTATGTCGCCGACGTTGCGGAAGGGAAATGATGAACAATTCTTTTTCTCATTGATCTGTGGTCTTTTATTTATTTTGTTTTATTGTTCAAACTTTTCAGTTTTTCCATGACTTTGTTTTTTTTCTTTTCGCTATCGAAAGTTTTTTTGACAAGCCATCGGAGGTTTAGTCCTCTATGACGCCGCCATTTCGGAGGGCTTGTCCTCTTTATCACCGACACTTAGAACTTCTGATCACTGACATGGAACCATAGTTGTTTATGAGTCCACCGTTGTGGCTATCGATCAGACTATATGATCCGGCACTTAGTGTTTTAACTGTCCATGCATCAGCGATTAGGGGTTCCGATCTTCGACGCATAACTATCGGTGGTGTTTAGTGTTCAGGAGTGCCGACATTATGGAAGTGTTGAGGTTTAATTCATCGACTCATAGTACTTAGAGCCTTCTATCACTGAAGTTTTTATTTGATCATGGAACCCATAGTCTATATGCTACCTGCCATTGTGGCTGCGTAGTGAACTATCCACCTGATGCTTAGTGCTTCCGCCCACCGATATGGGTTTTTTCCCACCGTCTCTTTTACTGAAAGGTTTATATATTGGGGCAGGGTATTGTTTTATTCTTACCCTTATCACATCTTCTCCTTCTTCATTGATCGAACTGTACCACCATGCCCAGCTGTCTGATTTCCATTCGATTGGCTTGATATCGTGGAGGTTCTTGGGTCGTCTCTCCGACTGCACAACATTTCTGCAAGGTAGGCCAACCATAGTCTTTTCTTGTTTGATTTTATTGGTCGTTCTGGGAACTAGGCTCTTCCCCTAGGTTTTCCTACAGTTGTGTAGTTATCCATTTAGAATGTATTTATCCTCATGGCATGAGGCATATCAGTTAGTTGGGAAGTTTTGGCATTGCGGGTTTCTTGAGCCTGTGTTTTTAGCTGCTATGGATGCTCTATCCTATTTTGAAGGATTAGGTAGTTGGTGCAGAAAAGCATTACACTGTCTGCATCGACTATTTTGGGGTTTCTTATGGCCATCCGGGGGGGGAGTTTTTTATTTTTCATATGTTTTTACCCTATTTTCGGGGATGCTGGAGGGATTTTGATTTTTGGTCAAGTTGGGGATTCCTACAATGAAAGCACTGTATAGGGTCTCAAATTCGAAGATTAGTCGTACTGATAAGGTGGTTCATTTTTAGCGAAGAGTTAGAATGCAATCTGGTTTAAATGATGCATTTTCTATCAGGGTTTCATTTTAGTGCAAACAGTGGACTAAGAAGATTTATTTTTCCTTGTCATTTTCTTTTATGCATTAATACTCTGTATAGTTTATCTGTGAGAATGTATATGGAAGAGGTGAATAGGTTGTTACAGTTTTTTTTCATTATTGAAACACTAACTAAAAGCTCAAATGGTCTAAGAACATGTGGTGTTTATGACATTGTAACTATTTCAAAGGAGATTGTCTAAAAGACAAACGAAGAAGGCTCTTGTTGCAGAGGGAGAACTAGAGGTGGAAATCATCACCAAGGTAGAATACATATATGAAGATACCAAGTCTACCACCGGAGTAGAACTAGACTATAAATGGGGTGAGATATACAGGATGATTGCAAATCAGAATGTGCCTGATACAGGATTTGAAGAGCTGACTATTTATGCAAATATCGACAAATTATCTCTTATGAAGGTAGCCACAAGACTTGAGATGTTCCCATTCTCAGATGTGATCAGCTAGATTCTTCCTAGGGAAGATGTAACTATAATGATCCTAGAAAATACTGCCAAACAAGGATATGCTGCATACAGTCCTGCTTATGTCTCAATGGCATATCACCTGCCTCCTGCTCAAATTTACTCAACTAAAAGCTGGTTGAAAGAGACAAATTTGGGCCTAGTTGAAACAGTTAAGAGAATGATGATACCAAGGAAGAAATTTCGAACCAGGCCATCAGGAGAATATGATACATCCACTCTCCGTACCCCTTATAGATTTATAGGACTGATTCTTAATAGAATTTTTGGGAGAACTCATGGAAAAAGCTTCAAATTGGGATGTATACCAATTATTTTTTATGTGGCCACTCAAGGAACCATATTCAATTGGGAAAACATAGTGTCCAATAGACTCTCAGCATGCATATCTTCAGCCTTGGGAGGAGTATCATAGAAGAAGTCAGAGTTCTACATGAGCTCTATCCTGGTTGATTATATACTATGTAACCAATATTTTCCATCCTAGAGGTGTAATTGGGATAGGGATAGGACCCAGGTATACACTACATACAAATCACTATGGGCACACAAATACTATAGCAACTACAAAGAAGTATGTGAGCACTTCATCATGCCCTTGTACACTCTAATTTTCCTGACAGAATGCAACTACATGTCCGAGGAAGCGTTCAAAGTCATTGAAGAATATGGGAGTTACTATTTGACTAAAGAAGGAATGTATATCAAAATGTATGGTGGCTCCAGGGCACCTTCTCTGCTCCCTAAATATGCCACTGATTATGTGCTACATAAAGAAGTAGTTAGACGATTATATCTTGATGGTGTAGGGAGTTTCTTGTTTGAACATAAGAAGGAAGCATTTCTTGCCATACCTTTTCGGCTAGGGATTTATATGTATTCTAAGGTAATACAATCTGTAGACTTTGTGTAGCAGGTAGAGCAATTCCATTTTGGTGAGATTAACTTTCACAGGAATGACTCCAAAAATAAGATTGCAGAGCATTGCAAGGAGGAAAATGTTCATTTCGAATACACAAATTTATGGGACAAATATGAATAAATCTTCAAAAATGCAAAGAATATGACTTCCTTAAAGAAGAGATTTAAACATAAAATCACCATTGTAGGAAAAAAGGGAAAAAATGCACAGAAGAAAGTTGAAGATTAAGAAGCCAAAAATATGGAAGAAGATGCTAGAAGACTAGCACAAGAGGCAGAAAGCTAGCTAAAGAATGAAAAAGAAGGAAGAAAGAGAGTTGCAGAGGAAGCAGCAAAGAAGGAAGCGGAGGAGAGAAAAAATAATGAAGAAGCAGAGATAAAGAAAAGACAAGAAGAAAGTCTGAGATTGATAGGATCTAAAAAATATCAGCAGACTACTAACCCAATAGATACATAAGAAGAACATGATCATACAGATCAAGGCATGGACAAGATAATCCTGATTCTGAGGAGCCTGCTGCAACTTTTGGAAGCTCTGAAGGGAAAATTGTTTTTTTTGGAATGAATTTGATACCTTTCCTGTAGAAAGAGGGGGAGGAGATACCTGATTTCAGCACCATCTTCTATGACAAAGAGAAGAAAAGGATTGTCAAGAGAACTGAGAACAAGGTTGAAATAGGAGGACAATCAGGAAAGATGATAAATAATAAGACTTTGGTGTATGGAACAGATGCAGATTCAAGATTGATAGTGAGAGCTGGGGTAGCACTAACCCAAGCTATTGAAGATAATGTAGATAGGATGATGACAGATCTTGAGCAGTCCAAAAAGAATGCATCTCAATTAAAAGAGACACTGAAGAAAGAGAGAGATGAAGGCCATAAGTTGAAGAGGAAATTTGAGGACATGCAGAAGGAAGTGATGACTTCTAAGATATAACTCCATACTCTAAAGGAAAATAAGATGACTTTAGAAGTTTATGTAGAGAAAAAAGAGAAAGATGCTTAGAACAGCTTGGCAGAATTACAGAAGCTACAGCTGGAGCATCAAGTGCTGAAAAATGAGAAGACTAACCTTCAGGTATCCTACAAAACACTAAGTGCGTAGAAGGTCTAGCTACAAAACAAGGTCATTGAGTTAGAATCAGAGAAAGCTGCCATTGAAGAAAGAGAGAAACAATATCAAATGCAGGTAGCAGTTTTGGATGGACAGAATGCTTCATTGACAGCATCACTGAAAGATGCTATGGAAGAGAAAATAGATGTCCATCCTTTGAAAGAATATGTTCCATCTCAGTGGAAGAAAATCCACCAACTACAAGTGTGCATTGAGGAAGAAAGGTGTAAGATTGTGCAAATAGATAGCAGATTAGAAGAAATATTGGACACCACTTCATATTTTGTAGACAGATCTCAAGATATTTTGGAGGTCCTGACAGGAAGGATAGTGTGGATAGAAACAAATGAGGAAACCCCTATGGAGCTACCAGCTAAAGATCGACATAGTTTAAAGCAGGATTATGACTTATTGGATTTTGCAATAAATACTGCAGAAGAATTCAAGAAGGCTGTAAAGAAAATGAAAGGATTATGTGTTGAATATTACAGAAGAATGCTGGTCACATATGATAGATGCCAAGTTTCTACAGATAAAAGACTGGATGTGATACCGGAACATGAGTTGTTCATGAAACAACTATAGAACAGGTATTAGGAATATGAGCAAGAGATCCAACAAGTCAAGGATCTGGATGAACAAATTCTGAAGAATGCAGTAGCTCATGCAGCAGTAAGCATCCACTTACTTAAAGATCAGCTACGCTTGAGTCCGGCAAGAATAGAAGTAGTTACGAATCAGGCTACTAAGTATGAGATAAATATCCATTTCCTTGAACCCTTTGATTTTGAAAGCATAGCAGCAGATGCCCAGGCATGGAAAAATTTCATTAATGACCAAGCGGGCCCCTCTTCATAACGTATTCTCTTAATTTTTCTTTTAAATGTAATATATTGTGTAAATTATGAGCACTCACTACAAGACAAAATTTTGGGATTGAAACGTTGGGGGAAGCCCAAAATTCATTTGAGGGCAGCCCAAAGGTTTTACGTTTTTGTATAAATATAGGAGAGTTAGATGTAGAAATGACTTCTTTCCCAAGCAATTTTTGAGAGTATATTGCAAGAAGAACTATTTCCTTTTGCAATAAAGAATTACAAGTTTCTACTGGAGAAAGTTTGGTGGAATGTTTCAAATGATTTTCTATGGATTAGTCGAATGTGAACTATTTCATTTTCAGCTTATGTCCATTAACTGTGAGATCGTTCTAACTCATTGCATTACTGTTATGTTATGAATGTCTTATAGTTTATTCTGTGAAATTTCCACTATGAGTAATGAAGGTTATCATAAACAATAAGATATCTTTTTGTTCATATTTTTATTAATGTTCATGTGTTCTGAAATAAGTATCAGCTATCTGTAATTGTTCATAATACATGTGCAAAAATACATTACTCATTGTCAACTGTTTATTTTGCTCCCTGGGGATAGGTTAGTGAGTTGTAGTTATTTTTTTGTTTGTTTGTGATTTAGATGCGAGAGAGTTAAGATGAGAGGTAAGAACCTGCGCATCACGTTGTGACACTCCTCGTTATCTCTATCAATCTGCATTTTAGATAGGCACTTGCAAATCATAACTTAAACACAAAAAACTAAAAAAATACACGATGGACAGGGCCGTAACCGGTAAAACCTTTAACTTGTTACTTGACCTACAGTAGTCGGACCGTAAACCGGATGGATTCCCCATACCAAATAGTAGCGGGCTAGTTGGGAACATTTATTCGGGAGAATCCCTAACTATTGTTACCTGTGATTTTCCAGGCCTCGACAGATTTTTGTGCTAGAAGGAGGGCCACCAGTGCATGGTTGGCCGAGGGAACTCATTTCCTTGAAATTACTCCACCAGTGACAGTTATGAAAGTAGTTTGTTTCACACATCCACTCCTGAAGATAAAGAGAAAGGGTATCTATATCCTGTAGATAATGAAGTGGTTGATGATTTAAGAAGAATCACTAGGGGATATGCAAAAAAGATTGGAGGATTACCTATCATTTCTATCTTACCCAGAAGAGAATATCAGAAGAAATTTCACCCTAAATTAGAAGATTCAGTGTTGGTAGAAGACCTTGAAGAGCTGGTAGAAGCATCCCTACAAGAATTTGACCATCCTTTGAATAAATTGGGTCCAGATTCACCTTAGTGTTCACCTTGTCAGACCCCTATTCAGTCACCACCTCATTCTCCACTCAAAATCATGGCTCATGTAAATGCAAACCAACCAAATCCACCACCTGCTTGGAAGGCTAGGTCACCTTTAAACCTAGCAGCTCCCTTGCATTATTTGCCTCAATATTTTGAAAAAATGTTTCCTAAGTTTGACCCAAGTGAAAAAATTCTGGTAGATGATCATTTGCAAAGTTTTTAATTGGATATAGACTGACTACGAGCAGGAGAGCATGAATATGTGGTTTATAGATTGTTTCCACACACCCTGAAACGAGGAGCATCCTCATGGTATTTTTCTCTACCTACAAATTCAATCACAGACTGGGACACATTTGAGAGAATATCTAGAAGTAAATATGCAGTTCAGAAAACTCATCTAGCTTTAATGAAAGCGTTATGCACTTTAAATAAATAAAGGAAGGAAAAGGTGCATAATTTCACTCAAAGATTTGTTTCTTATCTAAAAAAATTTACTGCAGCTGATAAGCCATCTGAAAAATATCTGATTGAATATTATACTTCAGCTTTAGGGCTTGACTTGGCCATGTTTGCTAAGATATCAGTTAAACCTACATTATCAGAAACCTATGAAGAAGCTGAGAGGGTATAGGCTGAGATGGAGAGCATAGAAAATTATCCTGCATAGTAGGAAGAAAAATTTTTTGGTAAGAAACCTTTATTACTGACTAATCCTAAGGATGAGTGATCACAGGATTTTGAAGGGATGGTGAAGATGATGTAGAAGCTATCCAACAGAGTAATAGATTTGGAAAAATAAAAGGAAGCTAATAAATCATATAAGCCTTACTATAAAAGGAGGGAGGAAAAAAATCAATCTAAACCACCTCCACATAGTCCTACAACAATGAATTTAACTGATGTAGGCATGGATAATTTTTTCACCTTTCATCAGTAACCGCATTCTGAGAGGAATTCCCCCCAATGGATAAATTCTATGACATTGGTAATGAATCAATTATTGGACTCCAAACTAATAGAAACTGATAAGGAGGAAGAAAAGGACAATCAACCCATAGAAAAACAAGAAGAGGATTCTCTAGTTTTATGGGACTTTGTCTCATTATTTGATACAAAAGAGGAAGGTTCTCTGAAACAAGAAGAAACATTAGAAACCAATGTGACAACAAGAAGTCGAAGTTTGTTAAAAGAAGGCAATTCAATACTTCCGAAGATCCAAAAACTTCAAGAAAATATGAAGAAGGTATAGAAGAACACTACAACTAATAAAATACCTGAATTTACCATTACAAGTCAACATCCTAAGAAAATTAGCATGCCTATTAAGCCTATTGAAGACAAGGTGGATAATGTCAAGAAGAATCTCAAAACACCTGAGATAGGGTATGATATTGTGGAACACATTAAAATAGATAAGAAAAATATCTCATTATTTGAAATGTGTAATGTACCTCAGCAGAAATAAAAAAATTTAAAAGCACTTGAAGTATCTAAGGAAGAGTTGCCCATTAACAACCAACCTGAAGAAGAATTTGGTGAAGCAAGTGTAGGAGGTAAGTCTAAGTTTAGAACCCCACCATTTCTCCTAACTTTTGAGATTTTCAACTATAATGTGCACAACTATTTAGTAGACTCAGGGGCACCAATCAATGTTATGCCACTTTCAGTATGCAAGAGAATTAATGGGCAGCCTAAACCATCCACTTGGAAAGTTATTCAATTAAACAAGACAACTGTGAAAGTAGTCAGGAAAATGGAATATGTCCTGATTCCCTTATCTACGAATGAGAAGGTATGTCAGTACACTGATATTGTAGTTGTAGACATTCTAGATGCTTATGGACTTGTTTTGAGTCGATACTGGTCAGCAAGGCTAAATGGCTACTTCACATCAGATTGGTCACATATGTGGTTACCTCATAAGGGAATTCCCAATAAGATAAAAATATTAATAGAACCTCAAATGAAGCACAATGTTACTTAGTTGGAGGGAGAACCAGTGAATTCTATGTTGGGAAATCACTTCATTGAATTGGAACCAGGAAATTACCAAACTGAAGAAGCCAACAATTTATCTGATACCCAACCCAATCTCCTTCAATTTTCACGGGATGATGAAATTGACTGTAAAATAGTAGATTTAGTTTCAGATGAAGTTTTTAATTCAACTCCAGTAGAAGTAGATAGTTTTTGGGCCCTTTATTTTGATGGATCTAAAACATTGGAAGGATCAGAAGCTAGCTATGTTCTGATTGATCTTAAGAAAAATAAACATTTTCTTTCTTGTAGATTAGAGTTTGAATGTACAAATAATACAGCCGAGTATGAAGCACTAGTTCAGGGACTGAAAAAGGGAATAGAACTAAAAGTGAAAAAACTAAAAGTATATGGGGACTCTAAAATTGTTGTTAAGCAAATTCAAAATAAGATACATTGTATTTCACCACATTTAAAATCCTATCCAAACGAATTTTGGGATTTTCTTATAAACTTTCATGCAGTCGATATTGTATCCATTCCTAGATTAAAGAATGCAACAGCTGATTTACTAGCTACCTCGATTGCAAGAAGTGTACCTTCTAATAATAGATGCTCTATTGAATTACTTTTTAGGCCTTATGTTCTAGATATGATCACCAATCTATGGGTTTTTGATGATGATCAACAAATTTTGGAATGCTTGATGAATGATGAGACTTTTAAAGGAGCAATAATAGATGATGAAGAACATCAAGCAGAATTAAAATTTGTGAATTTTATTCCTAAGGGAGTTAGAACCTTGGAACGAATGTTTGAATTAAACAACAAATTTAGAAAGCCAGCGAATGTCAAGACTCATAGCTCATCCTTGCAATTTGGGATAATAAATTTGGGGACTGAAGCTGAACCTAGATATGTAAATTTGGAAAAGTGTTGTTCTTCGGGTGAAAGGAGTAAGTTCATTAGTCTGTTCAAATAGTACAAAGATGTGTTTACTTGGACATATGAAGAGATTAAAACATATGACACAAATATTATACAACATGTCATCTCGATTAAAGCTAGATTTAAGCCTTATCAACGGCCTTTAAGAAATATGCATCCAAAGCTGGAACCTTTGATTCAAAGTGAAGTAAAAAAATTGTTGGATGATAAAATTATATTCAAAGTCAGAAATTCAAAGTGGGTTTCGAATTTGTTTCCAGTACGAAAAAAATCCAGAGAAATTAGGCTCTATGTAGATTTCAAAAACCTCAATCGTGCTTCGGATAAAGATAACTATCCAGTTCCACCCATGGAACAAATATTGCAGATGGTTTTAGGTTCTGAATTATTTTCATTATTAGATGGATTCACTGACTACAATCAATTATTAGTAGCTGAAGAGGACAAGATAAAAACCATGTTCATGACCACGTGGGGAACTTTTGCTTACAGGAGAATGCCCTTTGGACTCATAAATGTTGGAGCTACTTTCCAGAGGACCATGGATATAGCTTTCTATGGTCTAATTGGTCGTACAGTTGTGGTATATCTCAATGATGTCACTATATTTTCAAAACAGAGTGAGGAACATGCATTTCATATGAGACAAATTTTTGAGCATTGTCAAAAATATGGTATTTCACTTAATCCTAAGAAATGTGTGTTTGCAGTCATAGAAGGAAAGCTATTGGTTCATGTTGTTTCTAAGAAAGGGATCTCCATAGACCTAGAAATAATTAAATCCATAGAACAGATCCCTTTACCCCATAACAAAAAAGGTATGCAATCATTTATGGGGACAATTAATTTTGTGCGAAGGTTTGTACCAGATTTTGCTCAAATTTTCAAACCTTTGCAGCAAATGGTTAAACAAAGTGTACAATTTAAATGGACTAATGTGGAAAATAATGCATTTAGTAAGATAAATACAACTATTGCTCATGCACCATCTCTCAAAATTCCAAATTTTGAAAAATATTTCATCCTGTACACTTTTGCATCTGATGATGTATTAGCAGCAGTGCTTACATAGAAGGAGGATGGGGGAGATGAGTACCCCATATCATTTATGAGCACTGGTCTGCAGGGAGCTGAATTGAATTATCCAGCTATTGATAAACAAGCTTATGCAATTTTCAAAGTGGTAAAGCAATTCAGACCATACATACTTAAGAACCATACTAAGGTAATAGTTCCACACCCAGCTGTAAGGTCTCTTTTCGTACAAAAGGAATTAGGAGAAAGAAGAGGCAATTGGGTAACAACTTTACAAGAATATGACCTTGAATTCAAACCAACATCCATAGTTAAAGGGAAAGGACTGTGTAAACTAATGGCTGAAGGTAAAGACAATGAAGAAAACAGTTGGGACAATGAAGCTGAGTTACATATGGTAGATGTATGTCCTCTTTTCACTGCTCCAGATTCATGGTACTGAGACCTTGTTAATTACCTTCAGGAAGGATATTTTCCATAACATTGGAATTCCAAACAACAAAGAGCATTACACCTTAAATTAGCTTCATATCAAATCATTGATGGAGTATTATTCAGAAATAATTATGATGGAGTTATTCTTAGGTGCTTAGAACAAGAATATGCAAAGAAGGTCATAGCAGAATTACATGATGGGCCTGCAAGAGGTCATTTTTCTGGAAATGCAACATCCCATAAGATTCTTAGAGTCGGGTACTACTGGCTCACACTATTTAAAGATGCTCATGCTCATGTCAGAAAGTGTGATGTTTTCCAGAGGTGTGTTGGAAGACAAGCCAAAGCAGCCGGGCCTTTAAAACTAGTGATGATAACATAACCATTTGAACAATGGGGGATTGATATCATTGGAGAAATAAAACCAAATTATTCCTTGTAGCACAAATACATTTTGATGGCAACTGACTACTTCACCAGATGGGTTGAGTCCATTCCGTTACACAAAATGAATGGATATCCAGTCATGGATTTCTTACAAGATCACATTATGACCAGGTTTGGGGTTCCAATTTCCCTGGTTTTTTATAATGCTACTTACTTTTCTTCTATTAGATTAACTACATTTGCTAATGAAAGAGGAATTAAGTTGCATTATTCTGCAAACTATTACCCACAAGGAAATGGTTTGACAGAATATACAAATAAGAATTTGATTAGAATTCTAAAGAAAACCATGATAGAAAATCAGAGAATTTGGCACTCAGCATTACCTAATCCTCTTTGGGTTGATAGAGTCACACCCAAGAATTCCTTAGGTGTGTCACCATACACCGTTATTTACGGAAAAGAAGTTATTCTTCCTCCCAACATTATGTTACCTTCTTCTATATTAGCTCGGGAGTCTGGTTTTACCGATAATGAAATCCTACAGATTAGAGTCTATAATCTTTTGAAGTCAGAAGAGTCTAGATGCAAAGCCAAAGAATGATTTAAGCATCAACAAGAAGTAGTGAAACGTTGGTTTGATAAGCATAAAGCTGGAAACAAGGAATTCAAAGTGGGAGATCTGGTTCTTAAGTGGAATCATCCACATGATGAAAAGGGGAAGCACACTAAGTTTCAATATTTATGGGTAGGCCCTTTTCAGATTGTATCCAAGCTTGGCCCCTCAACTTAGAAGTTGCAAGATTTACAGAGGTGGGAAGATAACTTACCAGTTAATGTTTTGGTTCTCAAACCTTATTTTTCTTGATTTTTATTTCTTGGTTATATTGTACATAAATAAACTGATTGCTTTGTGTTTTTTTGTATTTATTTTATTTTGTTTGTTTTTAGTTAGGGTTTGATTGATTTCAATAAAAAGCACAACTTTTGGGTGCATGGGGTTCATCAAAATTTTGGATTAACTAAAATCTTTGATTATGAGACTGTGTACTTTTGATTTATTTGAAAGAACTTCTTCTATTTTAGCAGTTTTCCTAAGTGGCTATGAACACATTGAAGTCCTACTTAATCCTTGTAAAATAACTTAGGGTCAAAAGGTCTAGAATACTATTTTGAGCTCCATTCATCTCACATTAAAAATTTCTTAGGGGGTGACAGCAAAAGACCCATGGAGAGGAAGAAGGATAAATAGTATATTATATTTAAATAATTTCATGCAAAGAATTGAAAGCCAAAAAGAAAAATAAGAGTAAAAAAACTCCTAAGAAAGCAATATGTATCAAAACAAAGTACTGAACCATATAAGTACAGGATTTCCAAAGTTCTTCTCTGTCCTGTTGTGTCCCTACCCAACAGCCTTTAAAAACATTATTTCATCAAACAAAATTGTGTTTTGTTTTGATGAAATGTTTGAATTTCATATAGCAAAACTAAAGCTACTGAAATGGTGACATTACAAAAGCTACTGAAACAATGAAATTAAATGTTTTTAAAGAAAACCTTTGCGAATTATGGATTAGTTGACAAAATCGCTACTTTGAAATTATTTTGATTGGATTTTCATTGAAAATCAAGGGATAAGTGTTAATAATTTGTCATGACTTAATCTTGAAATTTTATTCAAATATTTATCATTTGATTATGTGATTTTGTTATTATAAATATTGTAAAGGTTTTGAAATTGGAAGGTTGAAACTATTATACATTAAGCATTCTCAGTATTGGTAATATTGGTGAACATTACTCCACATGGGTAAAAGAAAAATTAACAGTGAATATTATTGGATATTCTCCATATGAAACGACAACCAAAAGAATATTTTAATCAATAAAGAATTATTTTATGGGTTAAAATATGATGTTTATGGTAGTAAAGCTTTCGGCACTTTTGCAATCAATGCCATAAATCGCCATAAGTGGATGGACATCATGACAATTCTGAAATATTGTTGCCACATTACAAGAAGCTCAAAGTGTAAAGAGAGAATCTATCATTCAAAATGTGGGTTCATAACAAGCCACGTAGTTTTCGCTATACTACATGGAAATAGCACCTAAAGCTCATGTTGAGGATCATGTCAGAGACTTCTATTAAAATGAATTAGAGGGTGCTGAACTGTGAGGGTTCAACGAGATTATTTTGTGGGTTACATATCTTAACTGACATCAAAGGAATGCTTGCAAACACCACGTTTCTCTTCCAGTAGTTAATGCGTAAATAGCTAGTAATAATACTTTTTGAATTAGTCATCTTGTTTCTACCAGATTGTAGAGATTCAAGTGGTCTCACGCGTTAGCTGTCTTCATTCAAGAAATTGCAAAGGATAAGAACGTTGTGGTTTAACATGGAGACTTGTCACATAATATCTCTTTAAAAATATATTGTGGAGAATATGGCTATCAAAAAACTAGCAAATCTGGGAAGTGGCAGTGAGAGCTTAAAGATCGAGCTTGAAAATAAATGAATGTGGCTGACCTTTATGATCGATTGCATAATTTTAAGTTTTATTTCATTCTTGTTTTTGCATTTCGTTTATGATTTTGAGTTTAGTTTTAGATGCTATTTATGTATTAATTTGTTGGTTTTGATGTCAAGTTTGGACGCAGAGATTTGGGAATTATAGATTTCAATTGAGATTCAATCGCCCAAGCTCAAAATAAAACGGAGTAGCAGTTCAATTTCCAGAGAAATTGCTGGGACTAAGAAAGAAGATGAACAAAACTGTCGTGAGATGAATTTCCTTCTCAGTTGTTAATAGAAACGCGTTTTCAACTGACAGCCATTTTTCTGGACCACATTGTGAGCAAATGGAGACATATCTAAAAACTCTGCCACATGGGTTTTCTCCAGAACGGACCCATTTAGTTTTACTCAGGGGGATTTCGCCAGAAAGTGATGGATTCTGGGAGATTTTCGTGATCTTCTGAACGTGATTTTGGCAGTTGTGACCGACAAAAATTCTCCTGTGTAAAACTCAATTTGGATTTCATTTTTGTTTAATTAAGCAGACTAGAATTTGATGGAAAAAGGGGAGTAGACTAGGAGGATCTCTGTTTGAAGAATTATTTCTTCAAGGAGATCTAGATTCCTGATTGCTGAGAGAGCTAGGAGCGCTCGATAGTGCCAGGAGAGATTTTTCTTCCAGATCTGATGAGATGCTGCCAATGGGAGTCGATAGTTTGGGAACGTGAAGACGAGACTACGGTTTGATTTACCTTGTGACTTGAGACAGTTTCCTGTCTGCAGCTACAATGTTTTAGACTGGTGATATCTAATATATGTTTATAGTTTGTATACTTTGCATATGATTATGGTATTTCTTGGTCTTGTCATCCTTTTTCCATATTATTATATTTGTTTTAATCTCTTTTAATAATTTCACAAACATATTTTATTTGATTATCGACTTATGCTGATTCTCGACCTGTTAATGAATGTCATGTTGTAAATTTTATGATTATTATCATAACATATATGATATGTCTGTTTATTGTATGATCTTGATTAGTTTCTGGATTTCTCTTGTCTATGTTCAAGATTATTTATGCAATAGATTCATTAACAGATTCGTTTTTCAGTTTAAATATTTGAATTGCTCCTAATCAGGATAAAACTTACAGCAAAATAACATAATTTTTTTTCTATTCATCATGTCATTAACAATTCATCAAATCAGAATTGAATATTTATACTGCTGTTAGGTCAGTCTTTGATTTTTGTAATTGATGTGTATTGGTTAATAATGCAATTTTGTAACTCTTTTAACATGTTAATATTTGATTAACTTTTTGATTATTATATTATAGGACTTTGATTAGTTTAATACATTTCTGTTTCTATCAATAATATTATTTAAAAAATCTATTTGAATCAGATCTGTATATATGTATCACATTCGGATTGCTTCTTTGTACAAGTGTATATAATATATTTCTGTAAAACATTAACCCTGTCAATACTCCATTTTCTATTCTTGTATTTTTAATTAAATATTTTAAGTAGACAGTTTGCTCTTGTAATAGATAACATTAATTAACCTTTGTAATCATAAGCTTGGGTCTGATTAACAATTAGTAGCATTAGTTTTAACAATTAGATTTCAGGCTAACAGAGCCTTTAAACCTGTCAAAAACAACCATCCCAAACAGCTTGGAACCTGCTCTAAGGATCCCGGTCTGGGTTGTTTTCCCCGTTACGTGCATAGCCATTTATGCCTGTCAATAAGTCCGTGAGCTGAAAAATCAATACATCTCTCACACAAAAGGAAACTATGGATAGAGGAGCCTGAATAAAAAATACAGAAAGAAGGCATGCAGGAGGACTCAAAACGGACAAAAGTCGAAAAGTACAAAAGTGCAAAATGGCATGGGAATGAGGAACAAACGAATATTTATGTTTACCATATGTTACAATCCCGTGGTGTCCAAGCTAGGAGCTACCCGAAGACAGAGGGAAAAATGAATCTCATATTCCTAGCCTCAAAAGAGTTATCTAGACTTTGAAATCTTGGTTTCCATTTTCCCTAAATTGGACTACTATCAATGATTAAAAGTATATACATATACCATTTGGGAAATCCAGACATCTAGAAGAATTCAACATTGTAACAAACTTAAATAATAACAACAAACAATAATAATAATAATAATAATAATAATAATAATAATAATAAACATATATATATAATAAATAATAATAACTACAAAGAAGCAAGTGAGATTTGAACCTAGGTGGGGAAAGTAACACTTACTCCCCCCAACCACCCAATCTACTTGAATTTTACAAAAGTATTGGAAAAAATAAAAGTCAAGGACTAGAATTTGGAAGGTTATATATTATTTATATAACTTAAGTTTAAAAATAATAATAACAATAATTATTATTATTTTATTAAAAAAATAATTATTTTTGGAAAAAAGAAAGGTTATTTGACCTAACAAGAAATAGTCGAAGAAAGTTTTTCCAAAAGAGACATATTGAGAATTATTAAAGCTCTTGTATCTACCCTTATAGAAAAAACGAAGACAAAAGTGAAGTAGAAACATAGTCACAAACAATGGCTACTACGTATTCGGAAATGAAGGCACAGCTACAAACGACAGTGGACGAGTTAGAACAATACAAGGCGATCAATAAAAGTCTACAAGCTGAGGGTGAAACGAAAAGGTGGTTGAAAGAGTGGAAAGATGATGAGACTATCCGCTTATGGAATCAAAATTGACAGCTAGAACGAACCATAAGAGATAACAAAAAAATGTTGTCTGATCAGGATAAGGAAATATCATGTTTAAAAAATCATAATCAAAACCTAGAAGACCAGATCAAAAAGTCCAAAAATGACAACAAATCACCGTATGGATGTGATAATGAATTAGAAGAATAAATAAAGCATCTAAACAAACTCATCATGGAAAAATATGCTGAATTGGCACAAGTCCGGATGAGGCTAGAAAATCTAGGAGCAGAGTTACAACATCATAAACAGCAAAAAGAAAAACTCCAACAGTAGTATGACAATAGTAAGAAAACACATAAGTTAGAACTGACAAAATTCAACAAGATTTTATCAAGCCATTCCGAAGAAATTTTCATATTAGGTAATCATAACAAGACACTAGTCACAAAAATTAAGAAGCTGAAAAGTAGTCGGAAGACAGAACAATATACAGAAGACATTGAAGGAAAACTTCTAGACAAACAGGAAGAAAATTGTTGTATCAGAAGGCATAATGAAGATCTTAAGGAACAACTTAAGAAGTCTGAAGATGACAGAAAATCACATGTAGAAGTGATTAAGAAGTTTCAAAATGATAACATGCAGTTAGAAAACAAGTCAGAAAAGATACAGAACAAAGCTTTAAAACCTCAAGAGACGGAAACACAACTTTCTACTCAGATCAATGCTAAAAAGATGGCACTCGTAAAAGACAATGACATTGTGAAAATTCCATATCAACACCCCAACCATAAAAACAGATATTCTAAAAAGTGGGAAATGTCGAAAGATAGCGATATCAATGTGATCAAATCTCCTAACAATAGATCCATACGGAATGCCAACAATCCACAACAAATCAATTTGGGATGGATTGATTCATCCACATATCAAAAGTTGTGCTCAACTCTTAGTAGTTCATATTGACACGTTTCATCAGCTGTTACAACACACAAGATGATGCAGAAACATTATAAGGCTTTGAGGACAAAGCCTTTCTAAGGGAGTGGCAATGTAACAAACTTAAATAATAACAACAAACAATAATAATAAACATATATATATAAAATAAATAATAATAATTAATAATGTCTTTACGAAAAGACATGACTATTAATGAAAGGGTATTTCACAAAAATATAAATAATAGACCCTCATATGTAATTCATCATCTTATCTATTATCCCTTTTACTATTACTTACCAACATGTGGGATTCAGATTACCTATGGAAATTTTAGAGAATTTACGAACGTTAAAGAAGCTTTTACTGCTTCAAAGGGTATTTCACCAAAATAACAACAAACAACAACAATAATAAGAAGAAGAAGAAGAAGAAGAATAAACATATATATATAAAATAAATAATAATAATTAATAATGTCTTTACGAAAAGACATGACTATTAATGAAAGGGTATTTCACCAAAATATAAATAATAGACCCTCATATGTAATTCATCATCTTATCTATTATCCATTTTACTATTACTTACCAACATGTGGGATTCAAATTACCTATGGAAATTTTAGAGAATTTACGAACGTTAAAGAAGCTTTTACTGCTCTGATACCACTGAAGCGAATATTTATTCGCTTGTAGAAATAATATTACCAGAAAACTTGGTAAATGAGATAAGCCACAATAATATTCTAAATTGATGATAGAATTGATAATTGATTTACAATGGTCGGACTTATATATGTCCATTTGTGACTTTCCAACCTACAGTCATGACTCTTTGATAATTATTAATTATTAATTAATAATTATCTATTAATATTATTTTTAATATTTATATATTTTATGTTGGTTACAAACATGTTGGTATTTATTGTCAAACAGTCTATTACTTAAAGAAGAAATTTTCTAGAGATCTATGTTCACCAGGTAGTCGCCAATTGTTGCAGCTACAACAATTTCCCAAATTTCTAAAAATTTTGGACCCTCCTTTTGATTTTATTTAGCCCAAGTTTGTTTAATCTCTTTAAATCTTTCTTGGAAGTCCATTTTTCTCTGCTTACGAAATTGATCGTCGAAAGCTCAGTCAACTATTTTTTGTCGATGTTTCTGGAGTTGAATGATCTAATATTATCATATTTTTCACCGACACCGCAGAAACTGTGGAGTCTTTGTTTATTTGAACACTTAACTTTTGATTTTTCAATGATTTTATTTATCGTTGTTGGAAGTTTTTTGAGGATTGAGTTGGGGCATTAGTTCTCTATGATGTCGACGTTGTGTAAGGGAAACGATGAACACCGATTTTTCTCACTGATCCGTGGTCTTTTATTTCTTTGGTTTTATTGTTCAAACATTTCGATTTTTCGATGACTTTGTTTTTTTTTTCTTTTCGCTATAGGAAGTTTTTTTGAAAAGCGATCAGAGGTTTAGTCCTCTATGACGTCATCATTTCAGAGGGCTTGTCCTCTACATTGCCGACACTTAGAACTTCCAATCGCTGACCCGGAACCGTAGTTGTTTGTGAGTCTGCCATTGCAGCTATCAATCAAACTATATGATCTGACACTTAGTGTTTTAACTGCCGACACATTATTGATTAGTGGTTTCGATCTCTGATATATAACTATCGACGGTGTTTAGTGTTCAGGAGCGCCGACACTACGGAAGTGTTGAGGTTTAAGTCATCGACGCATACTACTTAGAGCCTCTGATCGCCAAAGTTTTTATTTGATCATGGAACTCATAGTCTATATGCTACCCGTCGGTGTGGCTGCATAGTGAACTATCCGCCCGATGCTTAGTGCTTCCTGTAAATTTGAGCACATAGATTTGTAGACAAATACACAACTCACAAAGTGGATCTCACAATTTACTCAGCAATTGAAGAATGAAACAGTGCAAAAAAAGGCTTGCAGCTATGAATTCTTTCATTAATCAAAAAGTAATCCGATGATAATTACGATGAAGTAAAATGGATTTAATAGCCACAAGCAATTCGAATCCACATGAGGAAGTTCGAATTGATTAGACTCTACTTGACTGTAGGTAACCAAGACCTTGTCTAAATCACTATCGGAGGACTCAGTAGTTAACTGACCTTGTCTAAACCATAACCGGAGTTCATCGGAGCTCTAAAACACAATTCAAGTGTTACATTCAGTGTTGACTAAGGTTAACTGACTGTGGTAGGTGAGAAATGTGCCCCACATGTGTTTAGTCAAGTAAACCTAGAGCTAAATGAATGTAGAGGACTAGAACTGAATGTAACTGACTCCTAACTTAGCTTGACTAGTCATTAAATGAAGTGAACTGACCTTGGTTGGTTTTGGCACTCCCAGTGGCTTCCTAAATTGTAGGGATTGGTCTAGGAGGCTCCTAAACTGATGCAATCAAGTGCAATCAGTGGCAGTGAGCCTTAATTAGTGTTCCCCACACTTTAGTAACTGAAACATGTGCCCCAATTAGGTCAAGTGGACCCAATGGTGTTAATGACTATAAATAGACTAGATGGACTCCCAATTTAGACATGACTCCCAATTTAGACATATGACCAAATTTGGACAAGGGAGGATTAATAATCCTAACACCCGCCATGAATGCTAGCTTGGACAAACTATGGGCCCTTGTAACTAAGACCATAGGTCACCCATTACATCAAGTAAAATAAAGTAACTACTTAATACAAGGAGCTGGGGAAAAAACCACATGGGAAAAAACCCTCCCTCTAGCTAAGCAGGTAGAATCAGGTCTCAAGTTTGAAAAACTTGAAAATATGTTGCTTCAATATTCATCTCTGTGAGGTAGTGAAGCAACATGGATGGTGTGTTGTGCATAGGTATTCTGGGGCCTGGCATGTAGACTTCTCCTTCTTCTCCAAAAATGATGATGGGAGGAAGAAGGAATGTAACCTTTGTCTCTTGTTGAATGAAGAGGTGTATGGTCATATCCATTCTTCTGAATGTAGTAAGACCGAGCCTTTGCCATATTGCATCTCCTTGGAGGAGGTAAAATAGCATGACATAGCGCAAGAGTCTTTCCTAGCTTCCAGTTTGGAAGTAGGGACTAAATCTAGATCTGAGTCACCCTGAATCTCAATGTCATAAACTGATATAGATGGATCTACAATACTAGTAGAAGCTGTAAAAGAAGTAGATGCAATGATTTTACCTTCCCTTGCAGGTGGTTGCTGAGAGTGCACTGGTTCTGAAGGAGCCATGAAATGTGAGAACTCATATGCTTTTGAAGCATGATTTGTAGTACCCTTTGCTATGATTCTCCCAGTAGAGATATCTATGATCTCCACTGAGTTAGGACCAAAGATCACTCGCTTTGGAGATCCAGTATGGGTCATCTGATAGACAGATAACAGGTTTGAAGCTAGGGAGGGAACAAATAGCACATCTTTGAACCTTCCATGTTCAATTTGGATAGAGCCCTTCCCTTTTGTTTTGACTTCACTATTATTGCCCATTTGAATACTAGGACCATCAAAGGACTGATAAGAAGAGAATGATTCTATGGATGTAGCCATATGGTTGGAAGCTCCAGAATCAATGAGGAAGATAGGTGCTGATGTGCAGCAAGCCTTCATTGCATGTCCTTTCCTTTGTTATTCTTCTTATTCAGAGTCTTCCTTCCTTGCGCTAGTAGGTACAAAAATGTTGTGCTTTTTCAAGAGAAGGGCCATTTCATCAAGTTGTCTTCTCATACAGGAGCTTTCTGAATGGAAGCCCCTTCCACAGTAAGAGCAGAGGACCTTGCCTTTGCCATTCTTCTTGCTTCTCTTCGAACCTGAAGGTTCTTTTTACTGCTCTTTCTTCACAGGGGACTCATCTCTTTGATTTCCTTTTTCATTCGCTACCTTATCTCCTCTTGCAACTAGAGCTAGATCTTTGGGAGATCGAATGATCCCCATTTGGATCAATTTATCATTCTCGGAAATAAGAGATTGGATGAAGGCATTAAGAGTGGGAATCTTCCAATTTGGAGTAGTGAGCCTTACTATTTGGAAGGTGGATAAAAATACTAAGTAGTCTGCATTGAGCTTTGTGAGAATGGCAAGGATGAGCTGATATTCATCCTTCTTCACTTTGGATTGCTTCAACTAATATATCAGGTTCTTGAACTTTGAGAAGAATTCATTTAGAGATTCGAAATTGGATGGATTGCGAGTAATCAGATCATTTTCTAGCTGATGGATCCTCATCTCATCATGCTTATCAAATAAGGAAGAAAGCTTGTCCCAAACCTCCTTTGGAGTGTCCAAGTCTTGGATGTGAAATCGAAGATCTCTAGAGACTGAGGAGAGCATGACTCCAATGGCTTCATCAAGCCTGTTCATGTACTTAGCTTTGTCTTTATCTGATTCTGGCTATTCCTCTGTTTCTTCTATGAGTCTAAAGAGATGCTTGATGTGGAGAAATAATCTCATGTCATCCTTCCATTGGTGATAGTTGAAGGGAGTGAGAAGCTCCACTGGATGAGCCATTTTGAATGTAATAAGAAAGACTGAGCTGCTGTAGCGAATGCAGTGAGAAGAAGAGGTTGCTTGTAGCGAATGCTGTAAGAAAAGTTGATAACCTGTCACACAATCAAACATACAAAGTAAGGTCGAAAGTCTACACTTTTGGAATTTCCTTCACACCCAACATAGTTGATCAAGCAAGCTTGATCAACAATTTCCTAACTTGGGATATTAAGTGGTAAATTCTCTGTTTCTGGTGCAGTACTGGAAGGAGCAATTTGCCCAAAAAAAATGATCCGGTTGGAGATCTGAGGAGGAGAGGATTCTTGTCCACTGAGGCTTTGATACCATGTAAATTTGAGCACATAGATCTGTAGACAAATACACAACTCACAAAGTGGATCTCACAATTTACTCAGCAATTGAAGAATGAAACAGTGCAAAAAAAGGCTTGTAGCTGTGAATGCTTTCATTAATCAAAAAGTAATCCAATGATAATTACAATGAAGTAAAATGGCTTTAATAGCCACAAGCAATTTGAATCCACATGAGGAAGTTTGAATTGATTAGACTCTACTTGACTGTAGGTAACCAAGACCTTGTCTAAATCACTATCGGAGGACTCAGTAGTTAACTGACCTTGTCTAAACCATAACCGGATTTCATCAGAGCTCTAAAACACAACTCAAGTGTTACATTCAGTGTTGACTAAGGTTAACTAACTGTGGTAGGTGAGAAATGCACCCCACATGTGTTCAGTCAAGTAAACTTAGTGCTAACTAAATGTAGAGGACTAGAACTAAATGTAACTGACTCCTAACTTAGCTTGACTAGTCATTAACTGAAGTGAACTGACCTTGGTTAGTTTTGGCACTCCCGGTGGCTTCCTAAATTGTAGAGATTGGTCTAGGAGGCTCCTAAACTGATGCAATCAAGTGCAATCAGTGGCAGTGAGCCTCAATTAGTGTTTCCCACACTTTAGTAACTAAAACATGTGCCCCAATTAGGTCAAGTGGACCCAATGGTGTTAATGACTATAAATAGACTGGATGGACTCCTGATTTAAACATGACTCCCAATTTAGACATATGACCAAATTTGGACAAGGGAGGATTAATAATCCTAACACTTCCTCCCGCCGATATGGGTTTTTTCCCGTCGACAAAGTTTTTTCCCACCGTCTCTTTTACTGAAAGGTTTATATATTGGGGCGAGGTAATATTTTATTCTTACCCTTATCACATCTGCTCCATCCTCACTGATTGAACTGTAACACCGTGCCTAGTTTTCTGATTTCCATTTTATTGGATTGATATCGTGGAGGTTCTTGGCTCGTCTCTCCGACTGCACAACATTTCTGCTAGGTAGGCCAACCACGGTATTTTCTTGTTTGATTTTATTGGTCCTTTTGGGAACATGGGTCTTCTCCTGGTTAGGTTTTCCCGCATTTGTGTAGTTAGCCGTTTAGAATGTATTTATCCTCATGGCATGAGGCATATTAGTTAGTTGGGCAGTTTTGGCATTGGGGGTTTCTTGAGCCTGTGTTTTGAGCCATTATGGATGCTCTATCCCATTCTGAAGGATTAGGTAGTTGGTGCAGACAATCATTACGCTGTCTGCATCGACTATTTTGGGGTTGCTTATGGCCATCCGGAGGGGAGTTTTTTAGTTTTCATATGTTTTTACCCTATTTTCGGGGACACCGAAAGGATTTTGATTTTCGGTCAAGTTGGGGATTCCTGTGATGAGAGCACCGTATAGGGTCTCACATTCAAACATTAGCTGTCGGATAGGGTGGTTCATATTTAGCGAAGAGTTAGAATGCAGTCTGGTCTAAATGATGTGTTTTCTATGAGGGTTGCATTTTAGTGCAGACAATGGACTAAGAAGATTTATTTTGCCTTGTCATTTTCTTTTATGCATTAATACTCTGTATAGTTTATCTGTGAGAATGCATATGGAAGAGGTGAATAGGTTTTTATAGTTTTTCTTCATTATTGAAAAACTAACTAAAAGCTCAAATGGTCTAAGAACATGTGGTGTTTATGACAGGGTAACTATTTCAAAGGAGATATGCCGAAAAGACAAAAGAACAAGGATCCTATTGCAGAGGGAGAACCAGAGGTGGAAATCATCACCAAGGTGGAATACATATATGAAGATACCAAGGCTACCACCGGAGTCAAGCCGGACTATAAATGGGGTGAGATATACAGGATGATTGCAAATCAAAATGTGCCTGATGCAGGATTTGAAGAGCTGACTATTTATGAAAATATCGATAAATCATCTCTTATGAAGGTAGCCACAAGACCTAAGTTGTTCCCATGCTCAGAGGTGATCGGCTGGATTCTGCCTAGGGCAGATGTAACTATAATGATCCTAGAAAATAATTACAAACAAGGATATGTTGCATATAGTCCTGCTTATGTCTCAATGGAATATTACTTGCCTCCTGCTCAAGTTTACTTAACTGAAAGCTAGTTGAAAGAGATAAATTTGGACCTAGTTGAAACAGTTAAGAGAATGATGATACCAGGGTCAAACTTTTGAACCAAGCCATCAAGAGAATACGATACATCCACTCTTTAGACCCCTTATAGATTTATAGCACTGATGCTTAATAAAAAATTTGGGAGAGCTCATGGAAAAAGCTTCAAATTGGGATGGATACCAATTATTTTTTATGTGGCCACTCAACGAACCATATTCAATTGGGAAAACATAGTGTCCACTAGGCTCTCAGCATTCATATCTTCAACCTTAGGAGGAGTGTCACAGAAGAAGATAGAGTTCAATATGAGCTCTATCCTGGTTGATTGTATACTATGTACCCAATATTTTCCAGCCTTGAGGTGTAATTGGGATAGGGATAGGACCCCGATATACACAACATACAAGTTACTGTGGGCACACAAATACTATAGCAACTACAGAGAAGTATGTGAGCACTTCATCATGCCTTTGTACACTGTAATTTTACTGACAGAATGCAACTGCATGTTCGAGGAAGCATTCAAAGTCATTGAAGAATATGGGAGTTACTATTTGACTGAAGAAGGAATGTATATCAGAATGTATGGTGGCTCCAGGGTACCTTATCTGCTACCTAAATATGCCACTGATTATGTGCTACATAAAGAAATAGTTAGATAGGTATATCTTGATGGTGTAGGGAGTTTCTTGTTCGACATAAGAAGGCAGCATTTCTTGCCATACCTTTCTGGCTAGGGAGTTATAATTATTCTAAGGTAAAACAGACTACAGAATTTGTGCAAGAGCTGGAGCACTTCCATTTTGGTGAGATGAACTTTCACAGGAATGAATCCAAAAATTAGGTTGCAGAGCATTGCAAGGAGGAAAATGTTCATTTTGAATACAAAAATTTATGTGACAAAGATGAAGAAATATTCAGAAATGCAAAGAATATGACTTCCTTAAAGAAGAGATTTAAACAAAAAATCACCATTGTGGGTGGAAAGAGAAAAACTTCATAGAAGAAAGCTAAAGAAGAAGAATCCAAAAAGAGGGAAGAAGATGCTAGAAGACTAGCACAAGAGGAAAAAAGATGGCTAAAGAATGAATAAGAAGAAAGAAAGAGAGTTGCAAAGGAAGCAACAAAGAAGGAAGAGGAGGAGAGAAAAAGAAATGAAGAAGCGGAGATAAAGAAAAGACAAGAAGAAATTCTGAGATTGATAGGATCTAAATAATATCAGTAGACTACTGACCCGATAGATACACAGGAAGAACATGATCATAAATATCAAGGGCGTGGACAAGTTAATCCTAATTCCCAAGAGCTTGCTACAACTTATGGCAGCTCTCAAGGGCAAACTGTGTTTTCTGGAATGAATTTGGTACCTTTCCTTTAGAAAGAGGGGGAGGAGATACCTGATTTCATCACCATCTTCTATGACAAAGAGAAGAAAAGGATTGTCAAGAGAAATGAGAAAAAGGTTAAAACAGGAGGACAATCAGGAAAGATGATAACTGATAAGACTTTGGTGTATGGAACAGATGCAGATCCGAGATTGACAATGAGAGATGGGGTAGAACTAACCCAAGCTACTGAAGATAATGTAGATAGGATGATGATGGATATTGAGCAGTCCAAAAAGAATGCAGCTCAATTAAAAGAGACACTGAAGAAAGAGAGAGATGAAGGCCATAAGTTGAAGAGGAAATTTCAGGACATGCATAATGAAGTGAGGACTTCAAAGACATAAATCCAGACTCTGCAAGAAAATAATATGACTTTAGAAGTTTATGTAGAGAAAATAGAGAAAGATGCTCAGAACAACTTGGAAGAATTACAGAAGCTGCAGCTGGAGCATCAAATGTTGAAAACTAAGAAGACTGACCTTCAGGTATCCTACAAAACTCTAAGTGCAGAGAAGGTCCAGCTGCAAAACAAGGTCATTGAGTTAGAATCAAAGAAAGCTGCCACTGAAGAAAGAGAGAAACAATATCAAATGCAGGTAGCAGTTCTAGAGGGACAGAATGCTTCATTGACAGCATCACTGAAAGATGCTATGGAACAGAAGACGAATGTCCAACCTTTGAAAGAATAAGTTCTATCTCAGTGGAAGAAAATCCACCAACTACAAGTGTGCATTGAGGAAGAAAGGTGTAAGATTGTGCAAAGAGATAGCAGATTAGAAGAAGTCTTGGACACCACTTCGTATTTTGTAGACAGATCTCAAGATATTTTGGAGGTCCTGATAGGAAGGATAGTGTGGATAGAAACAAATGAGGAAACCCCTGTGGAACTACCAGCTAAAGATCGACATAGTTTAAAGCAGGATTATGACTTATTGGAGTTTGCAATAAATACTGCGTAAGAATTCAAGAAGAATGTAAAGAAAAAAAAGGATTATGTGCTAAATACTACAGAAGAATGCTGGTCACATACAATAGATGCCAAGTTTCTGCAGATAAAATACTGGATGCGATACCAGAACATGAGTTTTTCATGAAACAACTACAAAAAATGTATCGGGAAGACGAGCAGGAGATCCAACAAGTCAAGGATCTGGATGAACAAATTCTAAAGAATGCAGTAGCTCCTGTAGTAGTAAGCATCTACTTACTTGAATATCAGTTGCGCTTGAGTCCGGTGAGAATAGAAGTAGTTAAGAATCAAGCTGCTAAGTATGAGATAAATATATGTTTCCTTGAACCCTCTGATTTTGAAATCATAGCAGCATGGGCCCAGGCATGCAAAAAGTTCATTAATGACCAAGCGGGCCCCTCTTCATAATGTGTTCCCTTAATTTTTGTTTTAAATGTAATATATTGTGTAAATTATGAGCACTCACTATAAGACAAAGTTTTGGGATTGAAATGTTGGGGGAAGCCCAAAAGTCATTTGGGGGAAGCCCAAAGGTTTTGCGTTTTTGTATAAATATAGGATAGTTAGATGTAGAAATGACTTCTTTCCCAAGCAATTTTTGAGAGTATATTGTAAGAAGAACTATTTCCTTTTGCAATAAAGAATTACAAGTTTCTACTAGAGAAAGTTTGTTGGAATGTTTCAAATGCTTTGCTATGGATCAGTCGAATGTGAACTATTTTGTTTTCAACTTATGTCCATTAACTATGAGATCGTTCTAACTCATTGCATTATTATTATGTTGTGAATGTCTTATAGTTTATTCTGTGAAGTTTCCACTATGAGTAATGAAGGTTGTCATAAACAATAAGTTATCATTTTGTTCATATTTTTATTAATGTTCTTGTTTTCCAAAATAAGTATCAGCTATCTCTAATTGTTCATAATACATGTGCAAAAATACATTACTCATTGTCAATTGTTAATTTTTCTCCCTGGGGATAGGCTAGTGAGTTGTAGTTATTTTTCTGTTTGTTTGTGATTTATATGCAAGAGAGTAAAGACGAGAGGTAAGAACCTACACATCACGTTGTGACACTCTTCATTATCTCTATCAATCTGCATTTTAGATAGGCACTTGCACATCATAACTTAAACACAAAAAACTAAAAATATACACGGTGGACTGGGCCGTATACGGTAAAACCTTTAATTTGTTATTTGACCTATGGTAGTTGGACTGTAAACCGAATGGATTCCGCATACCAAATAGTAGCATGCTAGTTGGGAACATTTATTGGGGAGAATCCCTAACTGTTGTTACCTGTGATTTTCCAAGCCTCAACACACCCCTAGTTCACCTCATAGTGTATCATAAGCTTAAAAAAGAAATAAAATTGACTAATTAGTGTAAATAAGGTACTAATGATGGATTACTGTTCTAACAACAAGATTTCCAATGAGCCAAAAATTTTGTAATTGTGATTCTGTATGAGAATGTTATGCCGATTTTAGTGAAGATTCCCAAAACTTTCTCCTCCACAAAGTTTCACACTTTTCTCCAAGAATTGCGAAATACAAAAGAGAGAATTGATTGATGAACAAATGAAATGTTTGATATTCTATTTATATAAGTCGTTGAGGAAATTTACTACCTCAAACTAGGTTGACATGCAATTCAAAATTACAAATAATTAATTTCTCTTTTGTTTGGTCGGCCGACCCAAAAATATGGGGTGCACCAACTTAAAAAATTCATTTCTCTTTAACCGTAAGGATATAGAAGATGCTCCAAATATCAACAAAAATGGATTGATGAGGAATATACCCCTATGATGGGTTTATTTGAAAATTATTTGTCTAATACCCTTAAATTCTTCAATTTGTACAGGACATCAAGACTCCACACATAAAGGTGTCAAAGACCATGTTACCTTATGCATAAGTTCCAAGGTCAAAGGATTTAATGGACATCATCAAAGGCATGAGAGATTCAATGGTGTTCAGATACATGGACTTCACATCACCAAGGATGATGGATCCACCATATGCTCATCATATCAAGGGTATCAAGGACCCCAACACCACCAATCAAGTGGGAACAAAGAAGTTTTCAAGAATGTCATCATCATATTCAAGGTCTCCATATCATTAACATATCCAATGGTTCCACTATATATCTTCATCACAATAAGAGTACCAACATCCAAAAAGAGGGGTGCAAATACCTTTCCATTATTTTTAAACATGTTATGGGATTCATATGCATGATCACAAGGCTACAACATGCCAATGACCATATAGCGTCCAAGGGCCATCAAGCCACCATATCTATGGGTTTAAAACCAAAAATTCCAAGGACACCAAGGACCCCATAAGAATGGGTTCCAACATACCACCATAAGTGTGGGTTCCAAGACCCAAGTATCCACATGAAAGAGGATTAAGATATAATATTGTGGACTCAAGGACCCCACAAGAACTCAACAGCCTCAAGACCATCAAATGCAAGCAATGGGCTCTAGCATCAACACATCAAGGGACTTACACACATGAGCCACATCATCCATCCAAAAACCAATTAAGAGACCAAATTAAGTACAAGCATAACAAGAAGTACAATGAACAGTAACCAAATATCAACCAAGATCAGGGAACTCGTCAATGGAGTCAAATAGGACCAAGATACAACTTAGGAGAACTTGAACAACTCAAGGGGTAACCATGTATTTTTCCATTGTTCCAAGGCCTCTAAGGGATTCAAGCTTGGGCTTGGACATGGTCAAAATGCCTCCTCTGAAATAGACAACCATGAACTAAACACTAACCCTTAGGGTCTCCACAAGCGGCACCAATACACACTTGTTAGAATTAATGACTCGACGTTGTTGGCATCAATTACAACTTAATCAAAAACAACATCTTCTAATGAAAGTATTGATGAGGGAAAAGAAGAAGGGCCTTCTTGTCCAAATAATCTGTATGGGAAGGATGAAGAGGAGATCCAAAGGTTTCATCCTTTGGAAGAAAAAAATCTTGTGAATGATCCCATTTCTGAGCCACACCATTTGGGTGGATCACTAAAGGAGAGTGAAGAAAAGATCATAACATCCAAGGATATTTTTGTTGATGCCAATGCTTTGGTATCACGATGTTTATGGAGAGCTTCAGGAGGAGATTGGGAAAGATAATATTTTTTGGGAGATTTGGGAACTCTTAAGGAATCAATATACAAGATGATGGAAAGCTACATGACCCTGCTATCAGATAGAAATTATCTTCTCGAATTGACTAATATTTACAATCATGCAATCATAAAGGAGGAAGATGTAGCAGAAGGGTTTGGTAGTGAATTGGAGGTTTCATATGATTCTTTGTAAATACCTCAATTATCCATTTAAGAGTCAAAGTTGCAAACCTATAAAATTCAAAAGGATTTTAATGTGCCAAACCTTTCATTTTGCATGGAAGGAAATGTTTTGGGTATAATGGAGGAATCTCATGTGGAGGATGAACATGAAAAAAGGTCATATTTGAAAGTGTTGGGGAAGGAATATACCATAGAATATATTGAGAATAAACTTGTCTCATTTCATAACTACATTCAAGAGGATATACAATTCATATATGAAATCAAATACACTTAATTTGTATAAGGATTGGATAAGTGAGTATATAGTGGAAATTGAGACCCAAATATAAATAATTTTTCTCGAGGCATTATTTGGAAGAAGGAGCACATGAGATTCCTATGTGGAAAGGAGATTTAACTTCATATTATGCGGATGATTATATCCCATGTAGATCATAAAACAAAAATTATTATTCATCCATTGAGTGGGTGGATAGAAGCCTCATTGAAATGGATACTTTGGGAGGTAAAACATTTATTTGTGTATGCAATGAAGTTTTTGTTCTAATTGATATTGACTTCGCATGGGTGCAACTAAAAATAAATATTATGTATCCACCATAAATATCCTATTTTCATGCCTCCATGGATTGGGTGTACCACTACATGGCATATTTTGAATCACCCAATAAGACAATTCTAACTTGGATTCATGGCAGGTTGAAGTCATTTGTGTATGGAAGAAGAAAAATGTAGAAAGGTGAGATCAAAGAACTTATTGAGATTGAGAGGAAGGATGAAGAGTTATTAACTATGGGAAATATAGATGAGGATATGCCAATTGAATCAAAAATAAAAATTGATTATGCATTCATCGATTGAGTTGGTAACTATATCACTGAAATGGAGGATCAATGATGCACTAGAATCGCTTGCATCGGAAGGGGGTTGTTTGACATGCATACCTAGAAGGGTAAACCTCATGAACATACATTATGGGTTGTATATTATTCTCTAGAGGAGGTGGTTGATTGTTGGGCCTACGGAAAGATAGGTAGAAATCATTTAGAATTATTCCTAAGTACAAAAAGAGATAGGTTGGAAGAAGTAGAAGGACCTGTCACGGAAGTAGAGAAAGAATGAGAAGAAGGAAAATGAGATATTATAGAAGCATCCAAAGAAGGAAGGAAGGAGGACAAGGTATAAGAATTAGTAAGTAAGAAAGATGTGATAGAAAAGGAACATAAGTAGAAATATCTAAGAGCAGAAGAAGAAGAGAATTTGTGAAATAAGAAAGTTCGCGATAGAAGAGAGACCACAATGGAAGAGGAACATCGATAGAAGGAAAGGATGTGATAAGGAAGGATACGATGAAGTTAACCATGTCAGAAGACATGCAGTGGCACAATGGATAAAAAGTGATAGATCAAAAATATCATGGGTACGAAGTTGGATAGATTCAGTAGGAGAAGCACATATGAAATCATCCTTGTAAGTTAGGCCACAAGAGCATACTGTCATGTGTCTATATAATAGGAAATACAACTTTTTGGCTAACTGTATGAAGTCAGAAGAAAGCGACAAGTAGGAACCTATAAAAGGATAAACCCAAGATGTATGCAGGTTATCCTCTAGAGGGTCTGTGGATGTTAGTCTTAGTAGCATTTGGTCATTTAGTGATAGTATTATTTGTATTTTTGTTAGTCTTTTGAGTAGTTAAATTGTAGAGAAGAGTTGGATAACCTGCAACTGAGTGCGCAGGGGTGTGTTAGATATTGAGTCGATCCAGGTCATGTGCAGATTGTTTGCAGAAGTCATAGTAGATATTGAGTTCATATTTATGTATTTGTAACTTTAGAATGTATTCACTTATATATCTTATATTGTACCCCGATGTTCCTATCAGGAGAATCATTTGTATTTCATTGTACTTTGATGTTCTTATTAGGAAAATAATTAATATAATAAATTCATGTAAATTCATAGAGGTTAACCCTCCTTTTGTTGATACGTGGAGAAAGTCCCCAAATTTGAGGGGAACTAAGGTTATTATACTTTCCTAGTGAAGTCGGCCCACCAAATATATCATAGAAGATTTTAGAGATTAAATTTCCATAGATAGTATGCCCTTTTGTCATTAAGAGAAAATCAGCTCTTCCAATGATCAAAATCCTGCTCAGAGAAATGGGATTTTAAGTTGAAGTTGCTATTAATTATGATCCTCACCATGTTATCATGGATAGGATACAGACTAATAAAAATAAACCATTTGAACATTTTGAGGTGGTAGGACATGCATTGTGTGCTTCTGGTTACTCTTATACTACACCTTCTTCTTCTACTTCAAATGAATGGCTCATTGATTTTGGAGCCTCTTATCATGTAGCTAAGGATCAAGCCAGCTTTTCTACTATTCATGAATGTAACACCAAACAAATATTTGTTGGTGATGATAGATCTCTAAGTTTTGTAGGATATGGAACAGTTCGAGTAGAAAATGGTCATTTCAGTGATGTACTATGTGTTCCAAAAATTTCCTGCAATTTGTTATCAGTCTATCAAATTACTCATTTAGGTGAAGGTAAAACTATGACATTTACACCTCACCAAGTTTTAATCAAGCATTTTAAAAATCCTCAAAATGTCCTTGCTACTAGAACTGTTGATGATATTACCAGGTTGTACAAAGTTAACAACTTTGGGTCATCACCTTTTCCTTCGGTTTTTGTTGCTCATAGTGATAACTTGAGCAAACTTTGGCATGACCGATTTGGCCACTTAAATTATCGCTCATTGAAACAAATATGTAAAGACAATATTGTTATTGGTCTTCCGATGGTATCTTGCAAGGATGGTATTTGTTCCGGTTGTGTACTTGAAAAACATCATCGGGACAGTTTTGACAAACGTGCCTCTTGGCAAACCTTGGTTCCCTTGGAGCTTGTGCATAGTGAATTGTGTCGTCGTCTTCCATCTGCTTCCTTTTCTGGTTTCAAATATTTCTTAACTTTCATTGATGACTACTCCAGACACACTTGGATTTACTTCCTAAAACTTAAGAGTGAAGTATTTAACATGTTCTTGGCCTACAAGGCCCTTGTTGAAAAACCATTAGAGGAAATTTCAACTCAAAATGGGCCTTTTAACTTTAACTCAAATTCTATGTCATCATGTATTAGTGAATGAAAATCCTTTAAATCTGAAATACTGTATAGGCCTTAAACACTTTTCTAATATAAATTTAGGGATAGGTATCATAAAAAAACTACTTTTTTGTTTGTATTTTTGACATATCTTCCCGTTTTTTTACTCAAATTTCGGTCAGGAGAGCTCGTTGGATGCAGAATTAAATTCCACATCCAACGAGTACCCAATTGGCATACTTTTGACAGACCTTGCTACCCCAAAAACAAGAAATAGCTTAAAAAAATGTGATGATGACATCATCATCATGTTTTTTCAGGTATTTCTTGTTTTTTGGGTAGAGGGGTCCATAAAAAGTATGCCGAGTGGGTACTCGTTGGATGCGGAATTTAATTCCACATCCAATGAGCTCTCCCAATTGAAATTTGAGTAAAAACACGGGGAGATATGTCGAAAATACAAACAAAAAAGTAGTTTTTTCCTTTTCTTCCACCAAAATTAATAAATATTATTTTATTATTTTAACTATTATTTTATTAATTTTTTTTAGGAGGCCCATTTCGAGTTGAAATTTCCTCTAATGAATCTGGTCATCAAATTATTAAGTTAAGATCTGACAATGGAGGTGAATATTTTAACAAAAATTTTACTACTTTCTACACTGAACAAGGAATCCAACAACAACACATTGTTCCATATACACCATAACAAAATGGTGTAGTTGAATGAAAGAACCACACTTTAAAAGAAATGGCTAATTGTATGATCCAATCTAAGGGACTAAGTCTTCAATATTGGGCTGAGGCCATAAATTGTGCAAATTACATAGTTAATTGCACACCCACTAAAGTTTTACAAGGTATAACGCCGGAAGAATCATGGATTAAAATTAAACCAGATGTAAGTCACTTCTATGTGTTTGGTTGTGAAGCATGGGCTCACATTTTGGATGAAAAAAGGAAAGCATTGCAGCCTAAAAGTGAAAAGTACATAATTGTTGAATAATATGAAGATGTAAAAGGTTATAAACTTCTTCAGCCACATTCTCATGATATAATCATTAGAAGATATGTTAAATTTGACGAAAATCTCTTGGCCTATGAGCCTAACTTGGCGGGTGTGCCATCTTTGGCCTGTGAGCCTGATTCGGTGATTGTGCCTTCTTCTTCTTCTTCTGAATTCCTTGAAAAGTTTCCAACTTCAGCTTCTAATGATGACAATGAGGATTAAAATCCACCTCCACCTACTCATGTTTCTCCAATTGGACCAGCACCAATGCTTCCTCAATGGGTCTGTTCAACATGTGAAGTAGCTGGTGATCTTGCCGGTGATCCTAGATATCAACGTCGAACTTGATATTAGTTTCAGTGAGCCTCTTCTCTTTTGGCTCAAGTTTCTGAGAATCATGATCCAGAAACTTTTGCAAGAAGCTTCAGGAAATCCATATTGGGATGCAGCTATGGATGAAGAATATCATTCCTTAATGGCGAACGATACTTGGGATCTTATTCCTCTTCCAAAAGGAAGAAAACTTGCCAGATGTAAATGGATATACATAACTAAGTATGCATCAAATGGAAGTGTTGAAAGACTCAAGGAAAGGTTAGTTACCAAAGGTTTTTCCCAAGTTGAAGGGATTGACTATAATGAAACCTTTGCCCCTGTCGCAAAAAAGAACTCCATCCGCCTTGTTCTTTCCCTTGCAGCCTTACATAACTGGGAAGTCCATCAAATGGATTTCAAGTATACCTTCTTACATGGTGATTTACAGGAGTAAATTTACATGGAACAAGCTCCTGGATATGTTTAGAATAACTCTAGCCTTGTCTGTTGCCTTAAGAAATCCTTATATGGCCTTAAGCAAGCTCCTAGAGCTTGGTATGCCAAAATCGATAGCTTTCTCCTTGACACTGGTTTTTCTGGATACCATTATGACCCCAATGTCTATAACAAAAAAGTAGGAAACCATCTCATCATACTTGTTCTTTATGTTGATGATCTTATCCTTATTGGTAGTGACCCTAACCTTTTAACCCATGTGAAATCCAGTCTTAAGCAAAATTTTGAAATGTCAGACTTAGGACATTTGCATTATTTTCTTGGTCTCCAAGTCTTGCAAACCAAAGAAGGAATCTTTCTTTCCCAGTCTAAGTATGCTTGTGACCTTCTTCGTCGCTTTCACATGGAATATTGTAAACTAGCCCCTTCTCCCTTCCAGTCTAGAGTCAAAATTTCTGCCACTTGTACTTCCCCTGAAGTAGATGCCACCTTGTATCGATAGCTTGTTGGTAGTCTCTTATACTTGACTCATTCCCATCCTAAACTTTCATTTATTGTTTGTCGTGTTTCCCATTATATGCAAACAACTCATGAAATTCACTGGAAAGAAGCAAAAAGAATACTTCGATATATTCGAGGTACAATTCAGTTTGGGATTCATTACAGTACATAGGGTAAACCTTTGTTGGTTGGTTTCACTGATTCAAATTGGGCTGGAAATCCTGATGATCGAAAGTCTACTACAGGTTATGTTTTCAGTCTGGGATCTAGACCTGTCACTTGAGATTGTAAGAAACAACAAGCTCCTTCTCTTTCTTCAGCAGAAGTAGAATATCGAACCATAGTTAATGCCAGTCAGGAAGCTTTATGGATTCGAGAGATCCTTTCAGAGTTTGGATTCAAACAATAGCAGCCTACTAAACTTTGGTATGACAATCAAAGTGCCATCAATATTTCCAAAGATCCAGTTCTACATCAACGCAGCAAACACATTAAGCTACACATGCACGTCATCAAAAATCTTGTTCATGATCATCTTCTTGAAATGCTCTACTAGCCTATAGATGATCAAGTTGCAGACATCTTCACCAAGTCTCTTTCAAAAGAAATTTTTTCTAAACTTCGATCTATGTTAGGAGTTCAGGAATGTATCTTTAAGGTGGGGTAGGCTCTCATGCCTCCTTCCTTCTCCTAATAATGTCACTTTTGTAAATCCTTCAATCCTATCCCAAGTTGTTCTTAAGGGGGGATGTTAGGATATTTAGACACTTAGGAGTTAGTTAACATCAACTTATGTAATATATCTGTTAGGTAAAGTGTGTTTCTTTATTATGCATTAGTATGCATTTGTAAATATTCTAATCCAACAGTCATGATATGTTCTAGACATAAAGTGATCTGACGGTTCAACTTCTCTTAGATCATACCTACCATTGATCCATGGCTTAACACTCGATTGGTCCATAATCTCTATTTAAAGAGAATGGAGGGTCCTTGGCTAGTTGATCGATTATGAGAAGCTCATGCAAATTTCTTTCTTTTGCATAATAAATTGCTCCAAGCAGCTATTTGGTTGGGGCCATGGAATGTTCCCCTCTCGAGGGTTTTAACCAAGTGACAAACATTGGTGTATTGATCTATGATATATTTGTGTGAGTGGCTGCTCTTGGTGATTGGTCTTTTGGGATTACCCTATGTACCCAAACAAGAACCCGTGAAATTTTGTGTTATGTATTTTGAGAGCTACAATTAATAAAATTACAGAGCTGATTGTTGGACTTTTGCTACAAATATTCTTGTGTATTTCATAGTTACAGTATGTTATTTCCCCTCTTATGTGCATTATTTCCTATTAAAGCTTTCCATTATGTGTTCTTTCATATCTGGAATGAGTGTGTAATAGTTTTAGAATTCATATTGTTATGCTCTGGCTATTGTTTCATATATTTACCAATATTTCTTACTAAAGTTAATGCAGAATTCATCTTCTTGGTGCTCTGTATTGATGGTTTTTCCTTGTTTATTCTTTGTCACCAGACAAACAACATTTTGACTGTAACCGAATATTATCTTTCCTTTGTATAATTTCCCATGCAAATAGATTTGTGATTCATAAAATTATGTGTAATTCCATATCCCAATGTATACTTTCCTTGTTTCAGCCACAAACACAATCTGAATCTTTATTTTATTTTACACATCTGGACTTGTTAAAACAAATCACTGTGAGATCCCTCTCTAGAAAGAAAGATGGAATCTTTCTTTCTTAAAGTGGTTGTGTTGTTACCTTGAGATTTCCTTCTACAACCTGAGGTGAATTTTGAGTGCTAGCACCTGTAACTGAGTGCATAGGGGTGAAGTAGAGATTGATTCAATCCAAGTTGTGTACGGATTGTTAGTAGAAGTCATCGTAGAGATTGAGTTGATCTATCCTGTGTGCAGATCATTAGTGAAGTTAAGTAGAGGAAGAGTAGCAAAACATAAGACCAGATAGAATGAGAGGAGAAAGAAGTATGTATAGATAAATGAATAAATATATAGAACATGGTCTGTAGCTTAGTGCACAGAGAAAAGGTGCCATATATTTCTCATGCCAGATGAAGAGAGCCTTTGTGGTTTTTACTAGATAAGTTTCCAAGTTAGCTTCTATGTCAAATGTGTGAATGATGAATGTGTGTGTGTGTGTGTGTGTGTGTGTGTGTATGTTATTGTGAATGTTTGTTTATGTATTTCATCACAATAGAGCTTATATATGTTTGTCACATCGTTATTGTGAATGTATCCATGTTGCATTGGCTTTCTTGTTATGATTCCTCTCGAAGGATTATTTGTACCTCAAATTAACTATATATAATAAGTATCAAGATACCACCCACCATCCTCCATCGAGAACCTTGGTAGAATACCAAGGGGCATGAAATTCCCCCACCCAACTGCGGAAACCTGATTCTAATAGTTACCGAATATAAAGATATCTCGAGTAAGATTGCATCTGCATCGTAGGTGTTGTCGATTGATCCTTTCTCTCTTAGGATGATATCTTGCAATTTGTTTAACACAAGGGAAGGGATTGGACCTAGTTCAAAGGTAGGAAAAACGCCAACATCGATCACATTCCATATGGATCATCAAATAAAATTCCTTATTCATCCATTGATTGGGGGGGTAGATACATTATTGAATGAAGACTTTGGTAGATAAAGGATTTTGTTTTCTACAATAATTTTTTTGTTATAACCGACATTGTACTAATAGGTGAGAAGCAACATATACTTTTGTGCATTTATTAGATACCTCCCATACACATGAACATCATGTGCACTTGTATTTTCTTTTTCTTGACGAGTTTTAGGTAAAGATAAATGAAGACCAAGCACTTGTTCATGGCCAAATACTATGAATTGACTTTAGAAGAATATAGCACAATTTTGGAGGAGGCACATAATCACACTTTCACTGAGCCAACCAATGGAGCAAGTTTTGGATCCATTAGCTTGATCGAGGATTATTGTAGAAACTTGGTCCATAGTGTTAGTTTTTAAACATTAAGCTAGCATTATGTTAGGATCTTTACTGAGAGAATAACAAGTACAGCAATCAAACACAAGAGACAATGAACACAGTGTTTTTGATCGGGGAAACCATAAATGGAGAAAACCCCGCAACTTCCTCAGAGATAGAATCAGCACAAGATGTAAAACCCCAAAACAGTAAAATGCACTCTCGACAGCAGTAATATTCTTCTTGTATAGCCCCGGTGTCTTCTCCTTCCTCAACTATGCACTACACTTGAGTGTGTGAGTGATGTGTTCTAAATGCACCTCCATAATTATTTTTCCTAGTTTTGGTAAATTCCAGCTAACTAGAGTGATTAAAGGCTTCTCCAACAAATTCTAATGACTCAGTTTAGTTAAGTTCAGTTGATCCCACCTAAATGAAGTTAAACATGCACCTTCATGTATTGATTGACATGTAGTTGAGTTCTATTTAGTTAGACTCAGTCTAAACTTCTTGTTATTCAGTTAGAGTCAATTATGGTTGTGATTAGCAGTTAACTGATGTGTTGAGTGGTGTCTAACTGACAACTAAGCCACTCTCATGTATGCAATTTGAATGACCTCCTTGGGATTCAATTTCCTGTCTATTCATGCCAGTGTATGACATTGTATTTCTACTTTTTATTAATGATAGATAATATACAACTGCAACTCATAATTCAAGTGCTTTCATGTCATTTTTCTATGTAATTGATCCTTGCATCTTCTGTAAGTTTTGTATTGGTCCTCAAATTACTGTGACTCCATTTTCATATGGTATCTGAATTGTGGAAGGACAAGGCTCTTCTTCTTCAATAGATTCCTTGATGGATCTATGATGCAATTTGAGAAAAAATCTCAAAATTCCATCTTTGCATTAAAAGCAGAGAGTTTACCACATAATTCCAGGAATCCCAACCTTGTTGATCAAGATTTCTTGATTGACTAAGCCAGGTGTGAAGAAAAATCCAAAAGTGTAGGTTGTCTGACCTTACTTTGTCCTTTTTTTTTGTGATTTGCAAGTTTTTCAAATAATTTCATTGCATTCACTACAATACCATAATGACCTCTTCTTCGAATATTCTAACTCCTTTCAAATACCATCAGTGGAAGGAAGACATTGATATTCAATTGTGATCCAAAGGACTCTACAAATTCACAATGGACACGGAGGTAGAGACGAATCATGTTGTAGACAAAGAAAAATACTTGAATAAGCTTGATGAAGCGTATGGATTTCTGTGCCTTTCAATTTCTAAGGATCTTTTCTTCCACATCACTGGATTGAAGAATCCCAAGGAGATATGGGACCAACTTTCTACTCTGTTTGATAAGCAAGATGACTTGAGAATCTATCAGCTAGACAATGATCTGATATCTCTAAAACCAAGCAACTTCAAAACCATGAATGAATTATTCACCAAGTCTAAGTAGCTCATGCTATAGTTGAAGCAGTGTAAAGTTAACAAGCGGGATGATCAACTCATCATTTCCATCCTTTCAAAACTTGGCCCAGATTACTTAGTTTTTGTGTCCACCTTTCATACCAGGAAGCTTACAATCCTGAATTATAATATGTCAGCCCTTAATGAATTCATTGACTCTCTAACCAATGAGCATGACAATATTGTCCAAATGGGAATCATCGGATTCTCCAAATATAAATCCTTGTTTGCTAGAAGACCCAAAGATACGAATGGAAAGGGGAAGCAAAAGAACAAAAAGACTAATTTTTATGATCCCAAGCCAAAGGAGAAGCACCAGCAGCTGGATGATCCCTCACACTCAAGAAAGAACAAGCACAAAGAAAAAGATCGCAAAGAAAGGATCAAATGTTCTTATTGTGGAAGGGGATTTCATCTTGAAATCTCTTGCATGAAGAGGAAACTTGATCAAATAACTCTTCTCCTTGAGAAGAACAACATCAATCTTCCTAAAGGTACAAGGAAGAGAGATAATCAAGATCAAAACATTCGACTTGAAAGAGGACATGCCCTCAAGGAAAATGTTTAAAATCCTAGACCTCTATTCATTGAATCTAGTGCTTCGAACCATATGGTGGAAAGAAAAGAATAATTTTCATCCCTGGAATCTGATAGCAGCATTCCCATCCACATGGGAGATGAATCTCAAATCACTTCAAAGGGAAAAGGTAATGTCAAACTAGAACATGGAAGCTTCAATAATGTTCTTTGTGTGCCCTCTTTGGCTTCAAAACTGTTGTCTGTGTATCAAATGACACACACAATTTTTCCAAAAAGAGTAACATTCAGCCCAAATGATGTTGAGATCTCAGAAATTGCATCTGAAAAACTCATTGCAACAGGTATAGCGAATCATTCAACTAAAACCTATGAGTTCTCCAAGTTTATGCCTAAAACAAATCCTACCGCTCTTTTGACTCATGGGAATGAGGTCAGCCAGTTGTGGCATGAAAGGTTTGGAAATTTGAATTTTGAATAATTGCAGAAACTTCAAAAGCATTCCATGGTGGAAGGATTCCCTACCATCAAAAAATACAATGGAATTTGCAAAGGTTGCAATGTCGGCATGCACCCTAAGCACAAATTTGATTGGGAAAGGAAATCTGAGCTACATGTATTTTGGGACTGATCCACTCTGATATCAGTGTTCCTATTCCTACAACCTCCATGAGTGGTTCAAGTTATGTTCTCACTTTCATCGATGACCTTTCTAAATTCACATGGGTCTATTTTCTCAAGAAAAAATATGAAGTTCTCGAAAAGATCATAGATTTTAAGGCTTATGTTGAGAATGCTTCTGGGAGGAAAATAAAAGCTATTAGATATGATAATGGAGGAGAGTACATCAAATCTGAGCTGCTTCAAATTTATGCTAAATATGGAATCAAGATACACACCCCTCCATTCCCTACACACCCCAGCAAAATGGTGTAGAGAAAAGGAAAAATCGGGCCCTAAAAGAGATGACCACCTACATGCTTGAAGATAAATATTTGGCTGAAAATATTTGGGCTGAAGAAATTAATGTTTATACCTACATTCATAACAAGTTCCCTCATTCATCCATGAAAGGAAAAACACCTTTCTAAGCATACTTTGTTCACAAACCGGATGTGTCCAATTTCAGAGTTTTTGGGTCCACTGCTTGGGCTCAAATTCCACTAGATAAGAGGAAGTATTTGCAATCGTGGAGTATTGAGTGTATTTTAATTGGGTGTCAATAGGAATCAAAGGTATACAAACTCTTGAATATCAGAACCAAAAATATATTCATAGAGATAATTTTCCTCTTCGAAGAACCTCTCCAAGATGTGGAACTAGTAGAGGAAGAAACTGCTGAAATTCCCTCTCATTCTGCCAATGATTTTGATGATGAAAATGGAAGTGTGAGTTCTGATATTTCATATATGATATTTGATATCAGTGAGTATGATGTATCAGGTTCTGAATTATATCTGTTGGGGTGCGCACCTTAACGGTCCTTAAGATGGGTAACTCTGCGGGGTTATGAGAGTTTTTAAGTGGAGTTACGACTCAAAATAGTCTTAGGGGTGTCGGGGTTGAGTCAAAGTCCTCTTTTTGTAATAAACCCATGGTTTAAGTCCAGGGTTTAGGGTTCAGGGTGCCCATGGTTTTGTAATAATGTGCTGTATAAATAGGCACTCTTGTAAATAAGTCAGGTTAGGCTTTTTGTGTAAGATGAACTGATGCGAAGCTAAGGCTATTTTGTAAGAAAAGGTTAAGTCCCAGCTGTGTGTGTGGATGACCTCTGCAGCTGTGTGAGCAGAGGGTTTTTGGGTGATTAAGGAAATCTACAGCTGTGTGCACAGAGGCCTGTAGCTGTGTGCGTGGATTTGAGGACTTGAAGGGATCTGCAGCTGTGTGCGTAGAGGCCTGCAGCTGTGTGCGCAGCTTTGAGGACTTGAAGGGATCTACAGCTGAGTGCATAGATCAGAACTGTGGTTTTTGTAGAAATTTGAATAAAACACAGTTCTGTGGACGTAACCCCTACACTGGGGGTGAACCACATTATATCTTGTGTCATGGTTCTGTGTGTTGTTTCTGTTGTGTTCTTTCATGCATTAATATCTATATATCTGATAAGTAAATATCACTGCTAGATAATAACTTCGCTTTGAATTCCCTGTAAAGGGTTGTGTAAGGCACTGTTTGTTTATCTAACCGCGATGCTAAATAAGTGAATGTTAAGCTCTGTGATTTATAGTTATAATCTGTTAAAAGCTAAAGGTACAGTAATATCCCTCTTCTGCTTGCATAAATATGGTTCTGCGGCACCCCATAGCTGTTTCGGGTGAGACTGCAACCTGTTCACAGGTTGTTGCCGAAAGGGCCAACACTGTGGGTCTTTTGTTGGCACGAAGTTAAAGGTACAAAACCCGGGTCTGTCCTATAGCCCAAAAAATTGGTTCCGTTGCCAGTTGAACTCAGTATCTGCTCAAGAGGGGTTTACGTCGTACCTCGAGGGCTATGTTCTGGAGACCCTCTGTGAAGAAAATCGGTGATTGGCTTGATGAGACTTATCTGAAATTCGCTGAGCAAGAGAACAAAGATCCGCGTCATAGTGCAAATGAATTTTTACAAAGGTATGTTTTTTGTGATGTTTATGAAATTTTATTTGGTAGTATCCACATAGAGTTGCACTAGTGGTTATCCAGGTTAACAGAGAGAAGAACAAACTTCCAAGAACGTTAGTTTCTTGCTTGGACCCCCGCGAGAATTAATATACTGAAAAGGGTAAACAACGAGATATCCCGCGCTGTTGATTTCTAGACAATGCGAACCCTTGAAGCATTTGTGACAGAGTTCGCCATCGACATGAGTACTTCCTTTAGTGAAGCCAAGCAGCAGTTTTTCAAAGGACCAAGGGGTAAGTTTTTGAATTCATTTAGTTTGAGAAATAAAATGCTATTAGTTGAAAAAGGTATATTGTTAATTGAATCAGACTGTTAGATTTAGTATTACTAACCTATGGTTGCAAGTGAAAATACCTTCGATGAGAAAAGTGGTTTGTTGCGAAGTGGTAAAAGGTACAAGAGAGATTTGGGATCCTATTCCCAGGGTCATCATACCGAGTATTCCCCTGTCAATCCCACCGATTCAGAACCCGAAGAAACCCCTTCTGTTAGAAACCCTCCTGTAACCCCACAGCAAAGACCCACTACCCTTTAGAACCCTTCACAGTCTAGAAGTCACCCTAGCCCGAGTATTCCTGTCGCAGATTAGTCTACCCCAGTGAGTTCCCCACCGCCTACTTCCAGTCCCCCTCCCAACCCCCCTAGATCCACTATGGCCCACATGCATGATGACATTAAGCTACATGTTTTCAAAGGAACTAGATCAGAGGATCCAGAACAGTTCTGGTTTTTATGTGAAGCAGTATGGACTGCTAAGAGCATCACGGATCAAGCTACAAAAAGAGCGCAGATGGTTACTTATTTTTGAGACCGCGCCCTGACCTGGTTCATGAATTTTTCTAGCACTCAAAACCATGCGTTGGCTGATATAAAAGCAGCAATGATAAAGGAATTCAAGAAGCCGAAATCCAAGTCACAGTGTATCACTGAATTGAAAGAGATTCAGCAGAGACCTGGAGAATTAGTGTGGGACTTTGATAAAATATTCAAAGTTATACTAGACCAAGTTAGTTTCCCCATTGGACCTGTGTAGCACAAGGAATGGTTTATTGTAGCGTTGCTACTGCATATCAGAACTCCACTCATGCAATAGAAGGTTGCTGACTAGCAGGAGGCTCTGGAAATTGCGATGAAGCTTGAAACCCTCCTGTCAAAGATAACTCTGGTATCGCTCAAATCCAAGTGCAGTTGGCAGCGATGGCTCTGGAGCTTTGTGATATGAAGAAAGGAAAAATTGGTCATGAAGAGGTCTAGGGCACACAATGTCGGACAGAAGGTCACGACAAGGAACAGTTTCTTGTGGTAAGAAATTACTTGAATACTGGTGTGCCAAACCCGTTCAACCCTATTGTTCTATATTGTGAGATATGTCGGACAACTGGCCAGCATTGACCTGAGAATTTCTATCTACTATAGAGGTATGTGCAATCCCCCAAGAACCCTTACTACAAATTCTATAAGTCCATAGGACATAATGAAGATGAGTGTCGCAATTATGACCTCATGAGATAACGCACCTACGATGCCTATCTGGTACAAAATGAGGGACAAAGTAATGATGGCTATGGCTACCACAGTGGTGCATCAGGTAGAGGTGGTTTTGGAGGCCGTGGTCATGGTGGCATGGCTGGCAGAGGTCATGGTCAGGGGGTGTGTTATAACTGCAACCAGGCCAGACATCTGGCTCGCGACTGTCGGAACCCGACTACGACATGTCGGTATTTCCGAGCAGTAGATCACGTGATCGAGCAGTGCCAATAGTTGATAGCTAAGATTCAGGAAAGAAATAGTGCCCCTACTCAGAATCTTTAGATGATTTCCATCGAGCAAAGACCTTCCCCAGCCATTAATGTTGTTACCAGAAGTGGAGCTATGACGCATATACAGCCTGCTGAGAAACAGCCCGGCGAGGCTTGGGTTCGAAAGGCCCCCGTGAAAGTCCTTGCCTTTGATATTGAAAGAGAAAAGGAGACATTCATGGAAGCCAAGAAATATTTTGTGGATTCTAGCACAGCAGTAGCACCTACGCAACCACATCAGTAGCAGTCGCAGCCACAAGAAGCTTCGACGGATAAAGTAAGTACACTGTCCTCCTTTTTACAGATTTGTCTGAAACTTTTAAGAAATCAGAATGCTTTAAGTGAGTTGCAGAAAGTTATTGCTTCTTGTGAACCTCAGCAAGGTTTTGGTCAGGCAAAAGCTGTTCATAGAGTCAGAAGAACTGGTAGGGAAATGAGCTTGAATGCTCAAATAGGAGAGTATGAGATGACTGATGTGATCTTGGACTTAGGGTCAGAAGTCAATGTCCTAACCAAGAAAACCTGGGAAAAAATGGGAAAACCTACCCTTGATTGGTCCCCTATACAGTTGAGATTATCCAATTAGTAGAATATTGTGCCCCTAGGATGATTTCCCAATGTTCCAGTAGATATTGATGGAGTCTGTACTGCAGCCGACTTTGAAGTTATTGAGATCATTGACGATAGCAACCCCTATCCAGCCTTGCTAGGTATTGAGTGGGCACTAGACAACGATGCAGTCATTAACCTTAAGAAGAGACAAATGATTTTCAAAGGGAAAGAGTTGCGAGTCATCGTACCACTGGATCCCTCACAAGGAGCAAGATACACAGAACCACTCAGAAATGAAGATCAGGATGTTCTGGAGCACATCTATAACATCACAGCGAAGGAAGAAGATTATATTGACCCCAGTGCCGAAGGTATTATGGATTGGCAGTGTGACAGCTCCTGTATGACGGACTTAGATGATGGTTTAGAGAACTGGCAGAACTGATTGTATGAGCTCCATGGACACAGATGTGCCAGAATTACCAAGTCTCTCAGATGGCTTACAAGAGTCTTACCCATTTTTTATGGTTCGACAGACCCATAAGAGTTTAGTGCACCATTCTCAGAACAAATACTGGAGTCACAGACACGGGAGACTCTAGATTCAGCATTCCGTGCCACCGTAGCAATATGGAGGGATAACCATAAGAAGTACATTCCTAGTTGGGAAGCTTGTCAGAATCTCTTCTCCTAAGATTTGTGGATCAGCTCCAAGAGGTGCGCAGTAGGTTCGATGGGTAGAGTGGACTGCAGGAACACTTGGAGCACTGTTACAAAACATGGAAACATGTACCTCGATGGGCACATAGGCTTGTACATATCCAGGCACCTGTAGCAGAGAACTGGTATATAGAGGTCGGGCCTTGGCATGCTAATGGATCTGGTGACAAAGAAATCACCAAGTACCAACCTACGGGATCGAAGCTCACAGCTGGGTTGTAGAATTTGTTAGGATGTGCCAAAGGTCAATATGGTGTTGATGGTCCTTATTATGACATAGCTGCAGACCTGTCTTCACTACAGCCCAAAAGTTGACTATTGGAACACTGCCGCTTTGGCGGTGCCGGTACTTTAATTTCCTTAATTGCATGTCCTAATGATATCCATCTAAATCTAGTGCTGTGGCAATAGGACCTCTATCAGATTTGGCGCCTTTAATGTACATTTATGGAAGATTTGGTCGATGGATTGTATATGAAGACACCCGAGCACGGGGAAATCGCATTCCACATTTCCTTGACTTTCACAATTGAACCCATGTCAGCTGATCGTGAACTCCAGGACCTATTGAGAGAATTTGAATAGATGGGTCTGCAGAACATTTTCGCCCCCCCACCGGAGCCTGCAGCCCATGAAGAGACTCTACCAGCACCGACCCCGCCAATGCAAACATGATATGACAGGAAACAGTTTAAGCCTGAAGTTCATTCTAAGTGGAATGAAGACAGACATAAGCAATCAGGGAAAACATTGGAGGATCCTGGGATGAATCCACCTGGCTCAACAAAGATCCCACTTGAAGGGGATGAGGAAATTGCCCCGCAGTGGCCACCATATCTTCAGCCTATTTGACCAGGAGTTCAACCACCTCGGTGGAGTGCTAAGTTCACTATATGCACCCCTTTGCTGCCACCGGGTGTGCAGCTAGTCGGAACGATGATAGGGAAAATAGATCGGCTTAAGTATGTAGACCACGACACGAATGATCATGGGAAGTTTCCACAGTTCACACCAGCCCAATACTTACACTTTGTTAAATATCAAGAGACTGGGGAGACCTTATTGGAAGTAAAATAGTGGGCTGCTGGCTTGGATCTAGCTGGTTTGCTGAAGATGCTCGATGTTCCCCATTTTGCTCGCAGCACACAGGTCACCATCGTGGTCAAGCAGCTGCTGGCATTAGTACATGACGGCTACCTATGGATCGGCGACAAGAAAATTCTTATTAATGGTGAGCTCATTCATAGGATCACAAGCTTACCAATGGCAAGGCCTAATCCGAGGACAGAATTTCCCTCAAAGCACGAAGATACGAAGCTCGCACAAAGCATGAAAGAGTGCTTTGGCTTGACGAAGGGGAAACGCGGGTATCACACTTCCACGATTCAAGAGCAGAAAATTCATTTCACAGCTGAGCTCTTAGCATGAAAAATTATGCAGAAATGCAGACCAACTGAAGTGCCTTCCCCGGTCATCAGAATTGCTATCAACTGCGCCGAAGGCTACAGCTACAACTGGGTAGCGTATCTTACGAAGGAATTCCTTGAAGATGCTTGTGATGCACAAGATAAAGGTAGGCCCTTCCACTACTCATGGTTGATTGTCCTCATCACACTAGTAGGATGGCAAGAACCTACTAAAGCACAGTTTGCTGCTGTACCAGCGCACATGCCTGGCGCAGCCAGGTACGCATCGCTGTGGGTTTCACAGGATAAAACCCACCAACAGATGACAAACTATGTATTTTCCTTTTATATGATGAGTATCTCATATGAGATTATAAAAACCCCGCGGCTCAGTAATGAGTTGTTCTCTCAGTATGATGGAGCGGTCAATTTCAGGGCCGATATGCACCATATTTTTATCCAAGCTTGCGCAGATAAGAAGCATCAATGGTTTAAGTTGCCATACGTAGTGACTAAATATGACATCCTCGCGGTAGTACAACAGTGGCCGACAGAATGGTTAAAAGAGGCAGGAACAAAACCTAATATTCCTATCCCTCCTGTCACCGATATGGGCGCAGGCCCCAGTCACACACAGCAACAAGACCCCCCTGAAGACAGTGACAAACAAATTGAGTCGCAACAGACTGAAAGCAACCAGGGAGGAGATGGTGGAAATGAAGATGAAGAAGAAGAAGAAGAAGACTCGGTTAAAACTACCTCAGACCCTAATAGGCAGCATAAGCGCAAGACACCGGAAGTAGAGGAAGTAAACAAATCGCAGTCGCGAAAGAGAGTGAAGGCATCAAAGGCTAAGAATATTGATGAAGAGCCCGTCTTGAGAAGTGAGGAGCTTGATGAGGCTTTGTCAAAGACCACTGAAGTTCTCACTAAACAATGGTTAGAGTTTGTAGCTGCACATCTGGATGCCATCACCGTCATAGCAAAGCACATCTCGGAGCTTAAGGACTTAGCAGCGAAATCAGTGACTGGCACTACAGCCAGTAGCACCCCAGTAAGTGCGCAGCTAGACCTAAGGCAATGGCCGGCCAGAGATAACAAAGGACAAGTGTCAAGTGCAGCCCTCATATTAACTGATGCAGCGTCTCGTGCGGAGATGAGCATGAAGGTTGGAATAGATTACACTAAGATGTCCATGACAGAGCTACACTCGAGGGGTACTTGGAGTATGTCCAAAAATAAACCTTCATGGATACCCACAAGGAGTGTGTGGGCTGAATGGAGTCTTTGAGACTGTGTTCATAATACACACGAAGGTGTAACAGAGATTAGTGCAATGAGGTCACTGTCCAGGAGTTCCCACTTCCTTTGGATATTTTGCCACAGTTTACAGTTTGATCGAGGCGTTGGATTTTTGCCTGATGGTGGTTAATTGGGGAAGGTGAAGACTAATTAATCTATTCACTCACATTTCTTTTTATGTAGCTTTACTGATCAGACGAACCGCATCCAAGTGTAAAGCATACACACCGGAGTCTTGTCAATTTTAGTAAATTTTAAAGGATGAGTTTTTTAGAAAAAAAAAACCTTCTAGAAACCTCTTTCGGTCCAAGTGGACCTCAATCAAGGAATCAAGGAAGGGTTTTATTTTAAAATATTTTTTGGAGGGATTAATAATAAACAACAAAAAGGAATCAAACCACAAGTTTTCTAATTAGTCCTACCACGCATCTCTTTCCCCTTTCGGGTCAATCCGGAAGTCGTGGGGTAAGTATTAAAGTTACTTTGATACTGTAATATTGAATATATGAAAATTAATCAAATCATATTATTCTACATCAATGAAACTAATCTAGAGCGAAAAGAAATAAGAAATTCCAAAAACGACAAAAAAGGTGTGGATCGCCCCAAGGGGGGATGGGGAATCGGATCGAAAGATCCTATTTGGAGAAAATTTTTATTATATGTTGTTACAATATCAGTAAAATTATCTCAATCCTCTTGGTTCTTATACAGGATGAAACCAAGATCTTACAAATTGCCCAAAATTAAAATTAGAGTCAAAAGGGAGACCCCTGGGGGATTCGGATGATCCAAAAGCCACTTTCAAACAAATAAAGAAATAAAGAAATATTATTAGAATTAAATATTTCCAAAATCACTTTGAAATTACCTTTGGGTAATCCTACTTTAAACCCAAAAAAACTAAGTTAAAACTAGTTAAAATGGTAAAAAAGGGAATCGAGGAAAGTAAGATTTCCTTGGGATCTTGGCTTGCTGTTTGGGAAGTCAATGAGACATGCACTGATTTATGGATTTTATCTTTTAAAAATAGAAACATAAATCTAATGCATGCAAACTATGGATTCTCTTTAAATTGCCATGCAAAATGGACGATTTCCCTAAACTAGATCTAGAATGCTTTATGAAACTTTTTAGGAATGAGATCTATATTATGAGACTTGAAATAATATATCTATGTAATTTTTACTTTAATATAATATATCTGAATAATGGAAAATCTTGTAACAAAGTAACCAAGTAAAATTTTGATTTTTAGAAGGAGGAAGAGAGAAAAAGAGTGTTGGAAGCTTGGGAATGTTGGGCTTTGGAGTTTGCTTTGGTGGAACACCGATGGAATATTTCCTCAAAAAGAACCTGAAGATGAGGAATATTCAAACTAGATCAACCCCTTATACAAGTGATATCACCTGCAACTTAGAAATCCTTGCACAAACAGATGGCTAAATCATCGGTGTTGCTGGAAAAAGACAATTAGAAAGCATGCAATTAAATTTAAAATACATGCAACTCCAAGAGATCTGAAACAAGCAAACAGTAAGAGCATAAATCAAATGAGAATAATTTCTTACCCCAACATGAAGAAACTCTCTCCTTCAAGGCCAACAATTAACCAGCAAAAAGAAAATATTAATAACGCAAACTATACCTCATAAGCACTTGACAATCACCATCCACACATGAAGAGCATTACACCATAGATCTTGCATCCAAAGATTCTTTATTCCAAAATAGTAAACAATACAATAAAATAGCAACAACTTTTCAATATGGCTCTATCTAGCTTGGAAGAGGAGAACTAAGCTTTATTTATAGCAAAAATAGGAAATCTAGCCCAGGGGGGCACAATTCCCAAGGAGAGAGAGACTGCAGCTGCATGTAGAATCAATCTGGGATTGATCTATGTCTAACTGATCCTGATCTGAGTCTCACTAAGTGCAACTGTCAATCGGAGAGCTGATCTGACTGACACCTCAACCTGCTAACTAAAGCATCCACCAAAACTCATCCAGATGAGCCCACACGTGTGGAGGAGAGAGAGAGGGCGCAATTCCCAAGATTGCATGCAATAATGTACTCTTTCTTTAGCCCAGATAAGCTCTTTCTGTCAAGGAATGGTCAGATCCAGTGAATCCCAAGCCGATGAGACTGAATTTAGTCAAATCGAAGCAAATCCCAATGATTTAGGATTTTGAATTTTCTCCATTATTTAGTTAATTTATCAATTAAATAATCAATATTTGATTTTTAGGGATTTTTTACCTAAGTGATGGACAAATCACTCAAAACTTACAAAAAATGGGTCTATGGGTTTACATGGTGCTCTGAGCTTGAAAATGAGCACCCACATGACTGAAACTGATTTCTGAGCCCACTTTTATTACAAAACCAATTTTTCCAATTAGACTATTAAAAAATAGCCTAAGTTTGTGGAAAAATTAAAATTAAAAAAAAAAACTTAAAAAATTAAAAAAATTAAAAACCTAGGGGTACTTAGACATGTTCATATGACTCGACCATAATTCCTAGCATGTTTATACAATGACACATAGACTCTAATAACCTCAATAGGCCTAAATGCCAACAACCAATAATAACCAAGGGAAAAAACACCCTGGGCTGATTGGATTGACAAATAAAGTCTAAGATACCGAGTCTTTTACATTCACTATCATGCTAGAACATTTTATTACAACTCCCCTATGGGGTATGAACATGTGATATAGTAAAACAAGCACTTCCCAAAAGCACTTCCGAAGGTCTTCTATAGTACAAATAAATCATCTTTGTCCAGTTCACCGGGCTCAGTTGATAAAAAACCACTAAGTACAACTTAGGTGGTAACACCTCCTATAGCTCACCATGTAAAAATGCACTCTTGACATCCATATGGTGCACTTGCTAACCCTTACTAGCTGCAATTGCTAGAACTAGTCTTATGGAGTCCATCTTTGCAACCGGTGCAAAGGTCTCGATGTAGTACAAACCTGGGAATTTAGAGTATCCCTTAGCAACTAATCTGGCTTTGTATTTCACATCTGAACCATCAGCCACAAGTTTGGTTCAAAACATCCACTTGCATTAAACAAGCTTCCTCTTGGGAGGAAGGGGAACCGATTCCCATGTTTCATTCTCTTGGAGAGAATGGAATTCTTCTTCCATTTTTGTTTTCCATCTTGGGTCATGACAAGCTTACTAATATGACTATGGATTAGATCCAATCATCATATAGCAGTGCTTAGCAAGAGCACTTTCACTTTCAAAGGAAGTATTGTTGGATTGAGATCTAGTCTTCCTAGGCTCTTGGGGATTTCCAGCAAATTCCCCTGCAACTTGTATGATTTTCTCAGCTCATTTGGGTCTTGATTGTGAATCATCTACAGAAATTTAATATACATACATATCATTATCAGAAATATCATAAAATACAGATCATGAATCATCACTTACTTCATTAAGGTGTTGGGGAGAAGAGCATTCCCCTGGTGCAAGCTCAAAATCTAGTATTGGTTCCTCTTCGAATTGCACACTCCTCAGAAGGAATTCGAGCCCATGCTCTGGATCCAAAAATCCTGAAATTTGAGAAATTTGGTTTATGGCCAAACCATGTCTCATAGGGAGTTTTTCCTTTGACTTATTTGGGAATGACATGTTCTTTATATGAGCAGCACAATTAATGGCCACATACCATATCTTGGCAATTATATCCCTTTCCTCAATCATGCATGTGGCCATCTCCTTAAGAGATCTATTTTTCCTCTCTGCCACACAATTTTGTTGTGGTGTATAGGGAGTTGAATGTTGCATTTGAATGCCACATTCCTCACAAATTTGATGCATATTTTTGTTGACATACTACTTCCTATTATCAGTCCTAAGGAATTTTATCCTATTCCCACTTTGATTCTCTACTAAGGCCTTCCAAATATTCAATTGCTCAAAAATTCAGATTTCAATTTAAGGAAGTACACCCAGCAGAATATCGAGTAGTCATCAATGAATGTGAGTACATACCTTGATCCACCATAGGATTGAGTGGGTAGAGGACCAATCAGGTATTGATGTACCAATCAAAGAGGTTTTGAGGCTCTCCTTTCCTTCCTCTTCTCATAGCTGCGCTCTATATGCTTCCCAACTACACACCTAATGCAAGTTCCATTTGATTATTTGATTTGAGTAATTCCTTACACCATCTCATATTTTTGTAGTGCTTGGATATATTTCTATTTCATGTGTCCAAACCTCTCATTCCATTGCTTACAAGTCTCATTGTAATGTGAGAGGAGCACTTGCCACATTGAAACTAGGAAGTAAAATTGATAACTTGTACATCCTCTCTTGGTGGTCTGCATACCCAACTGCCACAACTTGGTTTGATGAGATTTCTGCAATCTCTACCAAGTCAGGAGTGAATGTCACTCTCTTTGCTTCTCCTATATGAGTCATTTGATAGACTGACAACAAATTTTCTTCCAATTATTGTACATATAGCACATCACTGAAGTAACTATGCTCCAAATCAATCCTACCAATTCTCTTTCTCTGGATTTTAGAGTCATCTCCCATCTGAACTGTTGGGCCAGCATTCGAATGCATGGAGGAGAAGAGCTCTCTGGTGGAAACCATGTGTCTAGAATCCCCTGAATCAATGATTAAGATTGAGGAATTATAAGTACCTACTACCAAGGCATGACATTTCTCCTTGTTGTCTAAACTGGAGGTGACATATTTCTTCCTTGCACCATCTGGGACAAGGAAGTTGTTTTTATCCAATAGTTGTGCCATCTAGTCAATGGTGTTCTTCACACATGAGATCTTTGGATGCCATCCCTTATGGAAATATGTGCATTTTTTTTTCTCTTTCCCTTTCTTTTCCTTCTCCATGGGAGGATTCGAACCCCCGTCAGTGAATTTTGGTTTTTTTTATTTCCTCTTCTCTAGCTGCTTCAAATTGTTTGCCTTCTGCTTTCCCTTGGAGGAATTCAAAACACCCATGGCCAAATATTGATCCTTATCTTTGATGGTTCCCATTTGAACTAGATTATATTACTCATGGGTGAGGGATTCCATGAATCTAGCTAGTGTTGGAATTTTCCAATTTCAAAGTATCAATTTGCCAGAATGAAATGTGCTTATAAATACTGAAAATTATGTCCCCAACTTCGAAAGGATGGACAATATCAATTGATCCTCTTTATTCTCAATCCCACAATGATTTATCTGAAGCACTAGACACTTGAACTTCATGAAGAACTCCTGGATATTCTCAAAATGCACTGGGATCAAGCTTATGAGCTCGTTCTCAAGTTGGTGTCCTCTCAGTTCATCAGTTTTCCCAAAGAGTCATTCTAGCTTTACCCAGACTTCATTTGGGGTTGTTAAAATATCTATAAGAAACAATATCTCTCTTGATATACTCAAGAATAACAATCCATAGGCTTCATCAAGTCTATTGAAGTACTTAGCTTTCTCTACAACGGAGTTTGGCTCCACCTATGTTCCCATGGTAACTCTGTACAGACCCTTGGATCTCAATTGAATAACCATTTATGCCTTCCAATAAAATAAATTGAAGGGGGTAAGAAAGATGTGGGTTTCTTCCTTTTCTTCATGTGCTAATGGGGAGAAATTTTCTGAATGCCCTACAAAAACACTCAATTTTATCTGGAATTTCTCTAAAAAATGCATCTCAAATGCTCAATATTGATCTGTAACTCACTAAAATCCACTCATTTTTTATACCATGTGATAATTTTGATCTACATAAAGATCTAGGAGCCTTAGAGAAACTCAAAAATCGAATTTCATGCAAAACCAGCAAAAAACCATTAAAAGAGAACAATTTTACACATGCAATGTAAACTGAAACTAGATATTATTTAACTGTATAACATGTAAATATGTTAGTAACAATTTATATTACATATGAAGTGGTTCGTGACGCTTAGGAATCCCAAAATTACTGTACATGTTAAATTGGCCAAATTGGCCTCAATCCCCCTTAGGTGGGACAAAATCGCTCCAACTCAACCCAAATGGCCACAAATGGATGTGTGGACATGGCTAAAGTGACTTGGAGCAATCATAACTCCTTGGAATGTGTGGGTGTGGAAAATAAGGTGAGTGAAAGGCTCTAGGTGGCATTAAATGCTCCAAAACAATCCAAAATTGGACAAAATCCACCTCCAGCTCTCCTAGTAAAAAACAATGTCCACATTCAATGAATGGGAGTGCACCAACAATTATGAGGGTGCACATGTGGAGGTTTTACTGATCTGGAGTGCTCATGTAGGTGTGAAAGCCCCAATTTAACTGGTTTTTATACCCAATTAAGCTACCTAAGTCCAAACCATAGTATATTAATGAAAAAATCCAATAAAATTGACTAGGGACTTAGACTAAGGTACTAAGGGGTTAGATTACTATTCTAACAATCTTGGTACGCCAAAATGGATTCTTTTCTTCTCTCATGAAACTTCGAAAGATGTAAGTTTGATCCAAATGTGTACTTGCAGCAATATGAAGGTAATTTGGTGATCATAGTTCTGTATGTTGATGATATTTTAATAACAGGAAGCACCATTGCTTCGATTTCCTTCATAAAAACTGCTTTACATGAAGCTTTTAAGATGAGTGATCTAGGTCTACTAAGGTAGTTTCTAGGGCTAGAAATAGCTCAATATTTTGATGGGATTATAGTGAAACAATCCAAATATCATTACAGACCTATTAATTAAGTTTAATATGGATAATTGCAAGGAATCACCTTTCCCATTCCTCTCATGAATCAATCTTGAAGGGGAAAAACAACTCCACGGATGGATTCTACTCTTTATCGTCAGTTGATCGGAATCCTTCTCCACTTGACGCATTCAAGTCCTGACATTTGTTATGTCATGAATGTTGTATCAAGGTATATATAGCAGCCACATGAGCTTCATTGGAGGGCAGCCAAAATGATTCTATAGTACATGCAGGGTACTAGATCCTATGGAATTCACTATGCTACTGATTCCAAACTAGACTTGGTAGGATTTACAGATTCTTATTGGGAAGTAGATAGAATATATCAGAAGTCCACTTTTGGTTATGTGTTTATTTTTGTTGTTAGGCCTGTTTGTTGGTCAAACAAAAAGAAGGCCACCATTTCCATTTCTTCATGAGAGGCAGAGTACAAGGGAGTGGTCAATGCATGCATCCAGGTAGTTTGGATGCAAGGTATTTTGTCTAAGTTTGATATTGGTAGTGCTTCATCTACTGTCATTTTTTGTGACAACCAAAGTGCTCTAAATATATCAACATAACCGGTTCAAATATAGAGAACCAAATACATTGAGATCCACATGCACTACATCAGAGAACTTGTGCATGACAGGACAGTTGTTCTGCAATACTTCCTCATAGATGAGCAAATTGCAGACATTTTCACCAAGAACTTTACTGAGAAAAAATTCACTTACCTTCATTCACTCTTGGGGATGCATTCAACATGCTGACGTCAGTTACTTGTTTAGTGTTCATTTTGAAGGGGGGTTTTCTTTCCCACGGGGTTTTTCCTCTTTTCCTCACATAGAGTTTTTTGATAATTTTAGAATTATTTATTGTAAAGGGTGACGTATGGCCTTTGTTGCTGGGGCCCTGTCCTTTTTTACTCCTACACATGAGTATAGCTTGAGGGGGGAGTTTGGAGTCATTATCCAACCCACACATCATTATTTGTCCTAATTGGCCTAATTTAACACTTATCCTAAGTTATTGGCTTGAATATGTGACTACATCATCAACTAGATCATCCTTCTTCAATCAGGGAGGCTAAATGAGTCTTATCCTTCAATCGGGGAGACTAACTGAGATTCCTCCTTCAATCAAGGAGAAAATTTGGGTTGATTTGCATGACCTAAGTTCCCCAAATTAGTTAACTAATGGTTGTTCCACCTACTTTAAGTTAAACTATAGTTGTAAAGGAACCTCCATCATTATTTTTCCTATTTTTGGTAAATTCTAGCTAACTGGAGTGATTAAAGGTGCCTCCAACAACTTCCAATGACTCGGTTTAGTTTAGTTCAGTTGATCTCACCTAACTGAAGTCAGACATGTTCCCTCACCTACTGATTGACATGTAGTTGAGTTATAGTCAGTTAGACTCGGTCTAAACTTCCTCTTATTTATTTAGAGTCAATTATGGTTGTGATTAGCGGTTAATTGATGTGTCGAGTGGTGTCAAACTGACAGTTAAGCCACTCCCATGTATGAAATTTGAATGAAGTCCTTGGGATTTGAATTGTATGGCTATTCATGCCAGTGTATGACATTGTATCTCTACTTTTGATTAATGATAGATAATATACAAGTGCAACTCGTAATTGGAGTTCTTTCATGTCATTTTTATGTGTAATTGATCCTTGAATCTTCTATAAGTTTTGTCTTGATCCTCATATTATTGTGACTCAATTTTCATACCCTTGGGGTTTAAAAAGTACACCATTCCCTTACCAACTTGTTAATTAGCAACAAAGGAATCTAAATGATGTCTCCAACATGCACAGTGATGCATACAAAGGTCTACTTGAGTCATTTGAGTGGAAGAAAAAATTAAAAAATTAGTTATGTGTTTAGAGCGAACATTTCACATGGGAAAGTTACATGTTCTTCATTGGGATGTCTACGTTGGAGTTTGGATTCCTCTATTGATTGGGTGAGTGTATACATGTTGAAGTTGATCAACCCTAAAGGTAAATTTATTTCTTGTATCATTAAATTTTCATCATGTACAACCCATATTTCACATGAGCAGTGGCCTGAGCATCTATGGTTGCTATATGATGCTCCCAATATACATGGATGGACATGGGGTCACCGAATGTTCCTTCATAACTTAAATTATGTGTGTTTTAGTGTTATATTTCACATGGAGTCACATAATTTGGAAATGATTGATATAATTTGGCCACACATTTAGGAGTTCAAGGCTTTATGGGTAATTCTAATAGATATTCATTTTTTCATTAGGAGCTTCCAACTTTTAGTGTGGTGGTATGAGTTTCACATATTCGTTTACATTTTCTATGATAATGAAATTTGGTTTTACTGATGTTTAGAAGGGTGTATATAATACCATGGGACCCTAGCATTCTTTGGAATGACAGCTTTCCAAAAAGCAGAACAACATTTGGATCCTTGCAAAGAAGATTCCTAATTTATTTTTGAGAAATTTCTACATCTATCAATTGTTTAAATATTCTAACTTCAAAGGATATTCTAAATGTATTTTACTGATGTACCCCAAGGGAGATGTTTTATTTCTCCATCTGGATGTTATTGTAATTGGTCATCGTAGATTCATGAGGTAAATACTCCATTGTAATTTGGGTCAATAGTACGCTAATGAATATAATAAAATACTCTTTTGTGATTTCCTAAGTGAAGTCGACCCAAACAGTTTAGTGGGGACGACTTGATTAGGGTAAAAATCAGTTGACAAAAAGAGTATAAATAGAGGATTTGTACTTCTCATTTGAACATAGACTCACTCACTTGTGTAGCACATAGGAGAGAAAGAGAGACATACTAGCAAGGACGAGAAAACATGTTTTGTGGTTTTATCTTATACATCTTATACAAAGGAAGTTTTCTTGGGTTTTCTTCCCCTTGAGGGGTTCCTAGGATAAATATTGTTTCTATATTGTGATTATCTTTCTTTCATTGATTCTACATATGATACTATTGTTCATTTGGATTAAAAACTAATGATATCTAGATAAGCATATGAAATCTTAACATGGTATGAGTGCTAGCCTGAATAGAACAACTTTCACAAGGTGAAACTCTGTCTCCTCTCCCTCTGAAAGAAATTAGGGTTTTTGCAAATTTTGGAATTATGAAGATCTGATTGCATAGAAATTTTTTCCTCCCTAGAGCGCATCTATTGAGTCCTAGATCAAATTTTTTGGGTGGTTGAATCTCTAGGAAATCCAAACCCTAGTTTGTCCTTTAACCAAAAAACTGTAGAAAACCAAAACCAAAAATTATGCAAAAACTGCAACCTCGCAAGCAAGTTTTGAAGGGTGAAAACTTAGGATCTCCAGAAACCAAGTGGACCAACCAACTTGCCTCAGTCAAGTGCATCTCCTGGTAATTTCATCTTTTCATTTTGAGAAATTTCAATTTTTAGTGACCTCCTAGATAGGATGGCACTAAGCTTGAAGACAAACTGGAAGGCATAGAAAACTTCCTAGAATGGAGGTATAGGATTGGTCTCATTATTAGAGAGAATGATATTGATAAGTGCATCAAGGATGAAGTTGCAAAACCGAAATCGGATGAAGCTAAGGAGAAGCATGATAAATACCTAATCAAGGAAATGAGGATAATTGTTAATTCTATAAAAGATGACTTGATCCCTAAAGTGTCATCTAAGAAGACACCAAATAAAATGTATAATGCACTTTCTAGAATGTATAAGGGAAAGAACATCAACATGGATATGAATTTGAGAGCTCAACTAAAGGGCACCAATATGGTTAAAGGAGAAACAATTCAATATTACTTTACAAGGGTATCTCAGTTCAGGGAAAAACTAAGTGATATTGGAGACACCCTTGATGAGAATGAACTAGTTATTAGTACTCTCAATGGTCTCACTAGACCTTGGGATTCATTCATACAGGCTTTGTGTGCTAGAAAAGAAAGTATGAAGTTTGACATTGTACGAGAAGATTGCATCCCAAAAGAAGCTAGAGTAGCTAACAGAGAGGCTCTACTTAGAGAATCTGATCAAGCTCTATCCATCCATACTAAAAGAAGAAAAAAATCAAACTTAAAGAAGGATAGACATAAACCTCCAAAGAATTTTCAAAAGAAAAGAGAAAACAATCGGAAGAAAGATTACTCAAAGTATCAATGCTATAATTGTCATAAGAAAAGACACCTTACTAGATAGTTTCCATCAAAGAAGAGAAACAACGAAAGACATCATTCTCATCTAGCTAAAGATGAGGATGAGGAAGAATAAGAAATACCTCAAAAGAGACCAACAAAAGAAGAATATGTAGAAAAATATGTACTATTCTCTACACTCTCTGGGTCTATAACACCTGGAGAAGGTAAATGGATTATTGATATTGGTGCTTCAAAGCACATGACAGGGAAGAAGTAAAATATGTCAAGACTTGAAGAAAATATCTCTCCTTGGAAAGTATCATTAGGAGATGACTATCAATATCCCATCAAATTTATTGGTGAATCAAGCTACACGCTTGACTCTGGAACTTCCATGAAGATGAAGGAAGTACTATATGTACAAAGTTTGAAAAAGAAACTACTTTCCATCTCAGCACTAGATAAGAAAGGATATAGAGTTTCTTTTATAGATGGACAAGTACTCATGTGGTCCAAAGGAGAGACACTTGAAGATGATGCAGTCATTGGTGAAGAAGAAGGAGGACTATACAAACTCAAGGGAAATCCAGAGACAACCCTTGTCCATGAGACCACTAGCTCAAGTGAAATATAGGATATGAGGCTTGCTCACATCAACTACAAAGCACTACCCTATGTGAACAAGGAGGTAATAGGGTTACCAAATCTGAAGATTTATCCTAAAGGAACTTGCAAAGGATGTGTAAGAAGAAATAATTTTGGAAATTCATCATTTGGAATGAATCCATCATTTGGAAATTCATTCAGTGCAATGATCGCCATCATTGATGATGCTGAAACACCAGCTGAGACACTGATTGAGATACATGATGAAACAATGGATGAAACACTTGCAGAGACATGCACTAAAACGCAACTTACATAGTCTTCTAAAGAACCATCGTATCCGGAATGATTAACCTTGTGAAAATTCAGGGAACAACCTAGATTCAATGTCCTAGGAGAGTTGAAAAATATTTATGTGAGGATTCCACTATTACAATCCCTACACGACGTACGTAGTTATACCAAAACCGTCAGAGACCTGGTTGTGAAGAAACTAGGAAGAAAACCAAAAGAACCCCCTATAGTACATGTGGTAGGACAGTTATATACACTAATAATGGGAAAAATCCCATTGGTCAAATACGTTGATCTAGGCAACCCCAATGTCACAGTATGTATCGACCAGATTCAAATATCTAATGTTTTGGTTGGCCTAGGCATGTCAATAAATGGTATGACTATTGAGACCTTGAAACAACTGGGACTCTTTAATTTGAGGCCTACCCCAACCATACTATATATGGTTGATAGATCTACCATTAAACCAGAAGGTGTTGTGGATGACAATGTAGTCTCCATTGATTCATGGGAATACCCTACAGACTTCATTGTTTTACAGCCAAAGTTGCAGCTAGGGGCACACCCTTTAATCTTGGGAAGGCCCCGGTTGGCTACAGCAGATGCATACATCAGCTGCAAATCATTCTCCATGACAATTTATGATGGAAATACCATTCATAATCTAAATTTATATCCTCTAGCTAAGCCAAGCCTAGACATTGAAAATTAGTTGTGGATGGACTTAGAGGAAGAAGAATATATTCAGCCGTTATTAACAATTGGGAGAGACTTGACCTTTAAGACATAAACCGAAGATGATACCATCTGTAATTTCATTAGCAAGCCCACCTTTGTCACTAACAGAGCTTATCAAATCCTAGATAGCACACTAAGAGAACAAGACCAGGAAGAACTCACAGAGGAATCCTTAGTCAGTAGTACAGAATTGATTTCTGTAATTGATAATTCCAAGAGTGTTCTAGTAGGAGTTTACTCAAGGAAAACATTGAACATCAACCCTATTCTCAAAGCTAACGAACTAGAACACCTTGTTACACTGTTGAAATGCCATAAGGGGTATTTTGCATGGGAGTACATAGATATGAGGGGAATTCCCTTAGCAATGTGCACCCACCATATTTACATTAAAAAATATTCAAATCCCATATGACAACCCCAGTGTAGAATGAAACCTAACATGAGAGATATTGTGGAGGAAATCCAAAAACTTCTAGAGGCAATATTTATTTACCCAATTTTAGATAGCGAGTGGATTTCCCCGCTTCTGATTGTACCTAAAAAGAATAGGAAGTGGAGTGTCTATGTGGATTACAGAGAACTTAACAAAGCAACACATAAGGACCATTTCCCTTTTCATTTCATCAATCCAGTTGTAGATACCCTATCTAGAAAATAGTTATTGTCCTTCCTGGATGATTTTAGTGGGTATAACCAAATCCAGATTTCCCTTGAAGATCAGGATAAAACCACCTTCAGCTGTCCTTGGGGAACCTTCGCATACAGGGTGCTTCCCTTTGGGTTGTACAATGCACCGTCCACGTTTTAATGGGATATAATTGGAATATTTTATGAAATGGCGAACGGTTGTATGGAAGTCTTCATGGATGACTTCACTCCTTATGGAAATAGTTTTGATGAAGCACTGGAGAACTTGGAAAAAGTTTTGAAACACTGTGAACAGACACACCTATCTCTAAGCACCAAAAAAATCCCACATGATGATGAGTGAATGTGTGGTTCTGGGACATTGTATCTCTGTTGCACATATTCAGGTAGATCCAACCAACATAAAGGTAATTTCAAACATTCTTATCCCTATGTCACATAAAGAGGTAAGACATTTTCTTGGTTATGCGGGTTATTATCGGAGATTCATAGAAAAAATTTCCAAGTTGTAATCTCCCTTATTTACCTTATTATGAAATATATCCAATTTTTGTGGACAGATTTATGCCAAGCAGCATTCTCAGAATTAAATAAGAGGCTATATATAGCACCCATGTTGAGGGGGCCTAATTGGGGCCTGCATTTTTGTATTTATTCCGACGCTTAAGACACGGCCATTGGACCATTTCTGGGACAGCATGAAGGTCACAATCCGTACGCTATCTATTTTGTTAGTAAGAAATTGTCTCATGTTGAACTGAACTATATAGTTACAAAGAAGGAGTTCCTTTCTATCGTTTATTCCATAAATAAATTTAGACATTACATTACTAGATACCCTAAATTTTTACATACTGACCACTCAGCAATTAGATATTTGATGAACAAACCCATTACTAATTTTATAGTGACTAGTTGGTTGTTGTTACTCCAGGAATTTGACATCACTATTATTAACATGCCAGGGAAGGAGAACATAGTTGCAGATTTTCTATCTTGGTGGACTAATAATGATGGTGACACACTAGTCAAAGATTATTTCCCTAATGAACATTTATTTGTAGTCTCAGCCCTTTCCCCATGGCATGCTGACATTTCCAATTACTTGCTTGTAGATAGACTTCCATCACACTTTTCCAAACGATAAAAGAGGAGAATTATATAGCAAAGTGTGAGGTACTGCTGGATCAAAGGCCACCTCTTTTACATAGGGCCTGATTTGGAAATCAGGGGATGTGTGAGGAAGGATGAAATCCATAGTATTTTGAAGGCCTACCATGATGAGCCCTGTGGGGGAAATTTTGCCAATAAAAGGACAAGCCAAAAAATATTAAGGGATACTTCTCGCCAACTATATTTCAGGATGCAAGAAAATATGTTCAGGCCTGTGACAACTGCCAGAGAATGGGCCAGCCAAACAGATTAGATGAGATGCCACTTCAGCCACAATTGGTGGTTGAACCCTTTGATAGATGGGCCTTAGATTTTGTAGGTCCTTTCAATCAAGGTATTTTTTAAGGATTATAATATTATACTGAAGTATAGTATTATAGGCGATTCCTTTTTATTGAAAAAAACATGTTTATAGATCGGTAGGAGAATATTAAATATTAATCATACAATTAAAACTTAAATATGTAAATTTTGGCGAATATTATGATAAAAAAAAACATATTTTATGTAAATATAGGTGATATTAGAGACTAAAAATTACCAAATAGCGAATTTTTTTTTTGAAAAAAACCCTAAAAATATCCAATTGGTGAAATTTCGCCCCTAAAAATTACCCTGCTATCAACCCTCCATCAAAACAAAAAGTTTACATTATGGTTTGCACTGACTATATAACCAAGTGGGTAGAAGTTGTTTCCTTAGTAAATACCAATGATCAGGTTGTAATAGACTTTTTATATGCAGATATCTTCACCCATTTTGGAGTACCCAGGGAAATTGTGACAGACAAAGGACCTCAGTTTGTGTACCGAAATACGGAGGCATTGTTTCAGAAGTATCGTATTCAGCACCAAGTCACCTCTCCATACCATCCACAGGCCAATGGGAAAGTGGAAAGATTCAATCTTCATGAGAACAATGACGAGTCATCGCAAGTATTGGGCCAATAGGCTCCCTGAAGCATTATGGGCCTACTATACAACATGGTGAAAAACTACAGGATTCTCCCCATATGAGTCGGTGTACAGTAAGAGTGTTATTTTTCCTATTGAATTTGAAATTAAAACTTTGAGAGAAGCTACAGAGGAAAACCTGGATTTAACAGAGGATCAAAAAGACTGGCTGAATCAACTGAATGAACTTGATCAAAAGTGCATTGTTGTTGTACATCATACAAATTTAATTCAATAGAAGCGCTTCAAATGGAACGATAGATTTATCAAGAAGAAGATGTTCTGTGAAGGATATTGGGCATTACTATATGATTCATGGTTTAAAAGGGACTTTAAATTCAAGCTACGCACAAGATGGTTGGGACCTTACAAGACAGATTAGGTATTTAACAATGGAACCGTTCGATTGACCACTATTGATGAAAATCAGACACCTTTGTTTGCAAATGGTCATCAATTATGACTGTATCAAAAACCAATCTCGAAGGATGCAATTATTTCACAGGTCGCAGCTAATCTAGACTGTCAACTGGTAGAGGAGTAGGGTTTTCCCATGTTTCTTAAACTTTTTAAGTCTACTGCAAATTCTACAAAATATGTATATAAATAAAATTATTTAATTTTCGTTGTGTGCTTTTATTTTCTTTTTATTTTTCTTTTCACTATGATCGGGTGTGTTTTTCTGAGAATTGTGAATAGTATTTCGTGAAAAGGTTCAGGAAAAAAGAGGCAGTTGCGATGGGCCAAGAAATTGTAGAACCATGGACAATCCTTCTTCACTGATAAGACTCCTTCAAAGAATGCATGGATAAGATTTCAGATCCTTGATGAGAAATTTGTTTTTACAAAGCCCTGTCAAAATTTTTAAGCGGAAATCTTGTTAAATTTCTTAACCTTTACCAACTATAACTCTGCTATTTCTGGTTGATTTCCGCTACAACATCGTTAATTTTTCCACCATTTTTAGCTAAATTTCGCTGCAACACCGCTAGTTTTTCCATGTATTTGGCCAATTTCCACTGCAGCACCGCTAATTTGTCTGTTGTCTTTAGCCAATTTTCACTGCAACACCACTAATTTTTCTGTTGTCTTTAGTCGATTTCCGCTGCAACACACTAATTTTCCTAATGTTTTTGGCCAAATTCTGCTGCAACACCACTGAGGTTTCTATCCTTTTTGGCCATGCTCCACTGCAACACCACTAGATTTTTCAATTTTTTTACCATTCTTAGCTAAAAATCTGTTATGTTTTTGTCAAATTTTCCCTCGATATTGTGCTAAGAATCTCACGGAAAATTTATTGTGTGGAGAGGATTTCCAACTCAATCTCAATGTTTCATAATGAGATCTTTTACACTTTGTCTGTGCACTCGGGAAATCAATGATGTAATGAACATGCTTCACCTGATTAACAATTGACAACAGATTATCCTTAATTACACATGTAAAATCATCCCCAGTATGATCATTGGCATTGGAAGTTTGGATCATACTGAGGAATTGACAGCTTGAGTCACAATGATTAGGTATGAATTCTGATTGTAAGTATAATAGTAATGATTATACCTTTTTGACTTCTGATAGTACTCCATAATTAGTTAATATAATTGTAAAGTATTTAATGATATAATAGTAATGATTATACCTTTTTGACTCCTGATAGTACTCCATAATTAGTTAATATTCCTTTCAAAACATCCCGCCTGTAATTTCAAATAAATTTTCAGCATATCTCGAAATTTGCAACACATCTTATTTCCAATTTAGTCAAGAATTTCATAAAACTCATACAAACCCCTCTTATCTGGTTACTATATCAAACTGTTGCAACTTGAATAGTTTATTTTGTCAGTTACTATACCCATCTATTATAGCTAGTAAGAAGAACGCATTATGGGTCCTCAAATCAGGTATGAACCTCACAATCTTGATGCTCTGTCTGTAAACAGAGCGGTCTATAACATTTTTTGAGAAGTACGCTATATTGGTTATTTCCAGAGATTGAATGGATTTCATGAGGAAACAACACTTCAGTTTACCTTGAACCTGAATGGAGAATACTTACAAATAAGAGGATTGAGAAAATATGCATTAGAACAAGTTGTGGTAGAGGTCACATGATTTCCTTGGACTGGAGAATGTTGATTCTACAGGAAGAGGCAAAATTCGAGAGCAGTTGAATAATTTCTAGCACCAGGGGAGCAATTGCAGAGAAGGGCCAGAGGAGTGGCACTGGAGACATTTCCCAAACCATGGGACCAGGTTGTGACCTTCCTAAAAAGGTACATTACCTGTGGGGGAAGATATAAGGTTGTTTATATTTATGATTTTGTCTTATTGTCTCACTTGCGCCATCATAGACTTATGCATATGCCATTTTATCTATCACAAATCTTGAAAAGCATGGCACATTATGCTTAGATCTCTAGGCACCCACTCTCTTCTCGCACAAATCATGGGTTGATCAAATTGTTGGTGCAAATACGTTTGGAACATAATAATTTAACATGGGAACAATCTATTGGAGCTGCAACGCATCAGGAACATGTAGCAGCACACATTAGGGGTAGAGAGCTCCTCAGATTCATCTGGGGGGAGGGATAAAGAATCAGAAGAAGCTGAAGATGAATAAGAGGAAGATTCAAATGGAGATGCAATAGCAGATAACCCTATGGAGGGAATAATTGGAGTAATAGAAGAAAATGAATAAGCAGTAGCAGAATAAATGGAAGAGGAACAGTTGTAGAAGAAGCGACAGTAGAAGCTGGAGCTGTGAATGCGGCAAAAGAGGAAGGAGTGTGTAACATCCCTGACCCTCCAACCGGTGAAGAGGACGCTACCATGTCATCAAACATCCGGGAAACTACCCCCATGAAGTTTAACATGCATATAATGCTGAAATAAAATGCTTAAAATAGAAAACATGCAAGATGCATAGTCATTCACATACATAGTGGAAGCAACATACATGCATTCCGGCATTCAACATGCTCATCATAATTCATTAGACATCAAATATAATTGTAGAGATGAAATAGACAAGAATGCTTATCCTATGAAGAATTCGTTCCGCAACCAGCTATGTCGCTATAACGTTCCACCCAACCATAGGCCAGTGTGCTCATCAATTTCTCAGCAACACTGCCACCCCTGAGTTGGGCATGATTCCCCAAGGAATAAGCGACTGAGTAAGCTTACACATAGCTAAGGATACACAAAATATCCAAGTCAACACAATTGGGTTTATTATGCTATCAAGGAGCTGGGAGAAGCTGAATGTTAAGCCAGTGAGCTCATGGAAGAGCTAAGGATGCCTACACCAGATCTATCCTAACCTCTAAGACACCCACACACACCCATCACCAGAAATCAATCCCTTGGACCCTGACTTCCCTTTCCGGTGTGGTTTCGGGGTTGTGGAGAAGAAAGCCAGCCATCTAAATCTATCTGTGTATCTCCCACACACCAGGTTTTTGAAGCATACCTAGCTTTCAATCCCACTCCACCTAGTCCGAATACCAACCACTGCATACCCGCAGTAAAACCATGTGATTCACAACTTTGTGAAGGGAACCAAAGAAAACAGGGTAACGACCCAAAATGGTGATGCCACTCAAGCCAAGAAAGGCAATTCAGAGTTGTTCTTAGCCCTAGAATGGCCAAAACAACTCAGCAGCAGCCCCAAAAGAGACTTGCACCTACAGCAAACGAACAATGTGGGCAAAACCACTACAAACAACAGATCTTGGGAAGAATGACAACAACCCACAAATCAAGGGAAGAACAACAACAACCTGATCTTACAATGACACATCGGCAACATTACACCATCCGCAAATGGGAGAGAAGCCAGACTCCTAGTATTAATAGGGGGGAAACATAAATGTAGTCCACAATCAGTAAGGGGAACAAGCACTCCCATACACACCACACGGAATGCGAAGGCTCATTCGCAGGAAATCATGGGTGACAGAACATGGCTTCCCAACTCGCTGCGTGAGTCCAAAAACAAAGGTGAACCTTGTGCGTCCCTACATGAGATGAACAAACGGTGGAGAATTCCCCCAAATGGTGTGCACAAGGAAGCAGAATGTCTCTCCGTGACAAGGATCCAAACCAAAATCCTCCAGGGAGTGGAATCATGGGAGAGTGGAGTGAATGTTCCTCTGCCCCACGCGATGTGAAGAGGAAGAGTTTACTAGTGGAGTGGGCACATGGGAAAGGATTGATAGTCCTACCACACCCACCACTACCCAGCAATAACTACTCCCAACTAACAAATAGCCGAAGTTTAAATGGGTGGTTGACAAATGGCTTTTCCCCATAGGCCCAAAGTTCAACAATTCCCCCTCCTTATCCTTAGGAAAATCATGCCCTTTTCATTAGCATTGCACCGTCGTAGTGGGTTGTAGGTTCATTTTAATTAATGTGCATATTTACATGATGCCAAACTATAATGTGCTGGATAGCAGAATATACCATCGACAACGATCCCAATTGCCGAAACATAACACAACCAAATTGATGGTGGGGCTTTTTCTTTTATCTCCACACCATGATTAATTACAATGTATGCATCATGTATATTTTAATGCAAATGGGGTCAAAACCGAGGATATTACATTCTCCTCCCACTTGGGATAACACCGTCCTCGGTGTTCCAATACTTAGGAAAACATATACAATTTACACATCCAAAATTTCAAAATTTTGCAGATCTGTCCCACGTTCAATTATTTACTTTGAATTGTCAAGACCAAGCCCTTTGGCTTCCATGACCTTCTCCCACTGGTTCTTAACTTTCGGCTCATCCCCAAGTCTAGGAACTTTGTGGCTGCTACCCCCCTGATGTTTCCTCATTGGGTAGTCCTGGCGGTAATGGTGTCCTCCACATTTCCAATGTTTCATTGGCTACTTCATCTTTACCTACTCAATTTCCTTTGAGTCTTCATACCTGGAACATGTCTTAGTGGACCACTTGGACAAATGCCCCATAAGTTATCCACTTTCCTTTCCCTTACAGATTGCTCCCAGAAGGCTTTTCACCTCTTTTTGTAACCAAATAGAGTCTTGCAAAATCTGGTGGTTCATCTCATTCTGCCTTTTCTGTATCTTGAGAATCTCTCCAAGATTTTCTTGGGTCTTGGCAATTGTTTGAAGGACACTTCCAGCCAAGTCCAACATCTTTTGGTCTGCTACCATGATCAATGTGCACAACTGGATTTCATTTTTCTCCCCTGTGAAATGCATCATTGAAATTCTGTTAGAGCAAGCATAATATAGGCATTAAAATCAGTTAATTAATTACCCAATTGGCATGGAAGTCCAAGTCTTCTCAAGGAGACTTTCATACTTTTCATGCCTTCCCAACAGGAACATGAGCTCATTCATTTCCATTCTTGGGCAGGGAATTAACTATTCCAGCATTCATAATTTATTTTAAGAAAATAAACACATTCTATTTTCAGTCATACATGCATTCAACAATCTTTTGTTTTTACAATGCATAAGCATATATATATATATATATATATATATAAAGGAAAGAGAGAGCAACAAGATTTTTTCCCCTCTTTGTCTTGTTCCATTCTGGAACCCACACCACCACTGTGGTTTTCATGCTCTCAGCCTCTTTCACTTCACCGTGAATGCTGGACCAACCCTTCTTGGCCATGATGCTTAGTGTCTCTGGCCTATTCCAGACCTATCAAACATGGAGTATCTCCACATGGTTGTCTACAACTCCTTGGCTGCTAGGACCTTCACAGTCGCACTAGCACCTTTTTCATTATTGCTCACTTTGAGCTTTTCAGGACAGTCACATGTCCACATGTACCTCTAGGATGCCCTCATAGTCCTCGCTCCTAGAGATACCTATATTCAAACATTGAATAGAATCACATGTTTAGTTTATTCTCATCGTTTTGTCTCTAAACAAGAGTTAGAATATCATAACCAAACCATATACACAAGTATATTCATAAGCAAGAAGTTGCAAAATAAAACAATACTTATCTGTATTGTGTGTTTCCTCTCTGGTACACAGGGTCCCGCTTTGCTTTGCAAGCCTTTGGATTGCCTATGGACTTGGATGTTAGGTCAGCATGCAAGCTGCTCCTCAACACCAAATAATTAATGTCCAACCAGTACACCTTCACGCCGACTGGGAAGGAGCAAATCAGCCAAGCCAACACAGTTGGGTTTATCAGGCCATCAACAAATCACATGCGCTTATATCAACAATACACTTATATCAACAATGCACTTATATCAACAATAAACAACCATTTCTAGGTCCAGGATCTACTATGGATCCCCAGGCATATAACAACCCTATTTCAATGACATCTTCACCACATCCTTTTATACATATCCAGCACAGTCAATCCAACCTACATTTGGGTTTATCAGACTATCCAGCCAATCCAATACACAATTGGGTTTATCAGGATGCCGAAAATCAAGCCAACACTGTAATGTCCTTTTCCCTTTAGTGTACAACATCAAACTGCATCTTTTTAGCCTAGCAATACAAGAAATATAAGAAAACTCATCAGCGTTATTTCTCTAAAATTGTAATCATGTTTCATATCATTCACTATCAAGTATTGAGACACCAGGAGTGCGTCTACTCCCTAGGGTGTAGTCAATATTGAAAACCCTTTCATGACTCAACATCAGGAAAGTGTGCACCCTTTTCCAATGTGTGCCATGTAGGCCCTATTCATACTCAAGCAATCTATCATAATGGAAATAAAATCAAAACATGATCTGCATGTGTAATTTAACAATTTGACATGCATATTCTTAGCTAGGGTCACGGAACACTTAGCCATTTGCTGATGCAGTATTCCTTCATTAAGGAGGAATGGGGACTCCCTTCTCTGAGTTGACAGTCCCTCGGTTTTCCATCCCAACTAATTTTTACATTTCATATCCACACATGTCTCACCGACATAATCTATACCATCTCACTCATGTTGCTTACCAAACATTTAGTGCATATAAGACATTTCCAAAATGTCCAATAGATTTTCACCCGAAACCCATTTCCAAGATAGGGGAAAACCTCCCATGAAGTTTCGCTCTTGCAGGCCATCACACATGGTCTTCCTGTAGCGTGTACCCCTAGCACATTCATCAAGTAGCCAAATAGTCAATCAGTATCTACTAATACAATCCAAATTTGATCGTTCCATATCCAAGCAATGGCATTAGTAATTATATTCAATGTGAATTTGCAACTCTGTCTACTACAGAAGTTGAATTGCTTGGTAATGAGGTGATCCTCATTTGTTGGTCTCTTGTAAACATCACCACTATGCCCATTATACTTTTATGCTTACTAGCATAACATGAACATCCACTTACAACATGTCCTCCTGACACAATTCTATGCAAGCCAACAGTGATTAGTAGTTGTCAGCAATTTCTCAATTCTGAAATTTACAAGTCCAAATTGACAACTCATTCTGCATACAAACTATTTTTACAGCCATGAGACTCTTCTCATGAGGTTTGGATCTTTCACATGGTATATTTTGGCCTTTGTCATGGTCTTACCCACATTGCCATGCCCCAAACAATCTACCTGAAATATGAACTTCAATCAGCCAAACTCTTGCTAAGTCTTGATGCATATAACTTTTTCATTGCTGCAACAATCACTGAAGCACTTTCAGAATTATATAGTTCAAATTCTTCTAGCTGTTAGCATCTCAATATTACCCAAAACTTATTCACTTCACGCGAATCATTATCATACTAAAATTGCAAGGTATAGTCACATCATTTATGCAACCGAAATGTTTAGATACTCCTTACTTCACAAGCATATCATTTGTACTACCTTGCCCTTCCATAGAGCATTTCTGGCAACCAATCGATCATGACTACCCTCTTCATGCACTATCTCGATGCATTCATTCAATTCTTAACTACAATATTTATAAAATATCTTAATGCATACCCACTCAATGTTACCTTGCATTGATTTTGGAATACTATGCATTCAAACATACTATGCATTCAAACATACTATGGCCTAACCATGACTACCTCCTATAGGATGCATTACTATAATCAAGACCATCAATACCCACTTTCTTTGGGTTACTAAGCTCATAATAGGCATGATACATTTCTATATGAATGTAGTATAAATTTTAAATAACCACATGCTATGAGATCTTTGCCTTTAACACTCCATGTAAGGGTCATAATTAAACCATTACCTGCATGGATCCTACTTACACCCTTGACATTACCAATTTGGTTGCTCTTTTTGCAGGAGATTGCAGAATTTTCTCGCCAACTTTTGATCCTGGATTTGTTGCCTTATCCCTTTCTCCATATGGTTGTTGGTCACATTCATCAGCATCAGCAACATATTCAGCCATGCCCATGTTGTCGTTGGTTTTTCCACTAATGCCAACACCAATACAATATTTACAATTAGTGGTTCATTATAAATATATAATTCTCACTACTTTTACCAATATGTAATATCCTATGTATGCAAGGCATATCCTCATACATTTTATGTACAAAACCTATAAAATGTAATTATGATTAGCAAGACAGGGGTTAAGGAAATTTTCCCTTTCCAAGTCCCTCATTTTTGCATGGAGCTCCCTTCCACACAACAACTGGTTTGACTTCATAGTCCTTGCTACCTGCAATTCCCGGATTTGTCCATATTGACAACAACACATTTCTTTTTCAAACAACCACTAGTACTTTGCTGCTCCACACTCAAACTCTAGTGATTCTCCTTTTCTCCCTGTTGGATAAGCTTTCCAATGCCTATCCACATGTTCCATTCCAACCTCGGGTGTGAAAACCACACCACTTCAAATTTAGGCAGAACACACAACTGTGTTTTGGTCTGGAATGCTAAATTCAGCCATCTAGGATTTTTCCTTTCCAGCCCTGCAATCTGCTGAAGAACTGCTGAAATTTTCACTGAAAAATTGCTGGAATATCTGAAAAAGAATCCCATCTTGAAAACCCAAAACTTTCCTTCATCAAATCGAGACTCTTCCCAACTAATATTCCGACACTTTGGCGGTCAAAACAACTAGCTTCTTCTAATCCCCATTGACGGTCTGATCACCTATTTTCCTCTGACGTGTCGGATCTATAGTTTTCTAAGCTTCCAACTATTATCAGTGATTCAAACAACAATTCTTTCTGCTGCGTCGGTGACCCGGAACCGTTAACCCTTACGGAATCATGATCGAAAGCACTACCCCTCAGACGGATAGTTCTGTTGGAATTCGTAATGGCGGGCAGCCATCCAACTCTCCGTGGGCCATAACACCCATCAGTGGGTGGAACCATTAAGATCTATGTGTCAGCGATCAGCAGTTAAAATCTCTCACTGTCGGATTGATAGTCTAGTTGACAGCCGCAATGGTGGACTCACGAACAACTAAATTCTTTCGACGTTCCTCAGTGATCCAAACAACTAACTCCTTCCGACGTTTCAGCGCTTTCATCATCATTCTTCTATCGACATATCGACACTCTGATCATCTATTTTCTGTCGATCCCATCAACTTCACCATAAATTCCTTTATCCTCCGTCAATTTATCGTCACTTCATCTTCTATCTGTCGACGATCCCATCTTTTATTTTCCTCCAATGAATCATCGGCAGCTCAAACAACTAATTTCCTTCAATGGTGGTGTCGTTTCGGTGACTCCATCATCTAATCATCGGTGATCCAAACGACTAATCTTTATCAATCACTGATGGTATCATGACTTAGAAAATTTTCCCCTTATCTTCCTTCCGCCGTCACTGTCGGCGGCTCCATCCACTAACTTTCGTCGACGGAAAAAAAAAAAAAAATTCCCTTTTCTTTCCTTCCGCGCCGACGTATCAGTGTTTTCCTTGTCTTTCCTCCTCCACTATATCGACTAGCCCATTAGCTAATTTTCGCTGATGTATCCTTTCAGACGTCTTCTAAATTTCATCTATCAAATGGACTAATCCTCACTGGTCATCAGGGTCGGTATAGGACGGCCTTTAGATGAACCTGTCCGCTGCATCGAAAGGGCTTCCCACTAAGTATTCCGATGAGCCAACAGCCTAACACTTAGAAATTTTCAAAAATTATTTTCCACTTGTCCCTCGTCGGATGTCCTTCTGACTAAATTATCTGCTATATCGGAGGATCTTCCTTCTTAGCCCTTGGATGGCCTGACAAACGCGGCACTTAGAAAAATTTTCCAACGAAATTTTCTGGAAATTTTCGGTCATTCATATTTCTTCTTGGTAGAGGGAAACCTACCTCTGCTAATTGGTTTCTCATGGCCTTCTAAGGCCCAATTCTACAACAATAGCTCTATCACTGCATCTTCACAGCCCATTCAGGCCCATGCTGTAACCTTTGCTCTGATACCATACTGTAACATCCCCGACCCTCCGACCGACGAAGAGGATGCTACCATGTCATCAAACATCCAGGAAACTACCCCCATGGAGTTTAACATGCATATTATGCTGAAATAAAATGCTTAAAACAAAAAACATGCAAGATGCATAGTCATTCACATACACAGTGGAAGCAACATATGAGCATTCCAGCATTCAACATGCTCATCATAATTAATTAGACATCAAATATAATTGCAGAGATGAAATAGTCAAGAATGATTATCTTATGAATAATTCGTTCCACAACCAGCTACGCCGCTTCAACGTTCCACCCAACCATAGGCCAGCGTGCTCATAAATATCTCAGCAACACTGCCACCCCTGAGCTGGGCATGATTCCCCAAGGAATAAGGGACTGAGCAGGCTTACACATAGCCAAGGATACACAAAATAGCCAAGTCAACACAGTTGGGCTTATCAGGCTATCAAGGAGCTAGGAGAAGATGAATGTTAAGCTGGTGAGCTCATGGAAGAGCTAAGGACACCTAGACCAGATCTATCCTAACCTCTAAGACAACCACACATATCCATCACCAGGAATCAGTAACTTCTCTGCTTCAAAGTCCCTCAGGCCTTGACATCCCTTTCCAGTGCGGTTCTAGGGGTTGTGGAGAAGAAAGCTAGCCATCTAACTCTGTCTGTGTATCTCCCACACACTAGGTTTCTCAAGTATATCTAGCTTTCAATCCCACTCCACCCAGTCCAAAGACCAACCAATGCATACCCGCAGTAATACCAAGCGATTCACAGCTTTGTGAAGGGAACCAAAGAAACCAAGGTAACAACCCAAAATGGTGACGCCACTCAATCCAAGTAAGGCAATTCAGAGTTGTTCTTGGCCCTAACATGGCCAAAACAACTCAGTAGCAACCCCAAAAGACACTTGTACCTACAGAAAATGAACAACATGGGGAAAACCACAGCAAACCACAGATCTTGGGAAGAACGACAACAACCCACAAACCAGGGGAAGAAAAACAACAACCCAATATCACAATGACACATCAAAAACATTACACTGTCCATAAATGGGAGAGAATCCAAACTCCTAGTATTAACAGGGGGAAAACATAAAAGCAGTCCACAATCAGTAAGGAGAACAAGCACACCCATACACACCGCATAGAATGTGAAGGCTCATTCGCAGGAAATCATGGGTGACAGAACATGGCTTCCCAACTCGCTGCGTGAGTCCAAAAACAAAGGTGAACCTTATGCATCCCTGCATGAGATGAAAAAATGATGGAGAATTCCCCCAAATGGTGCACGCAAGGAAGCAGAACATCTCTCCATGAGAAGGATCCAGGCCAAAATCCTCCAAGGAGTGGAATTGTGGGAGAGTGGAGTGAATGTTTCCTCTACCCCATGCGACATGAAGAGGAAGAGTGTGCTAGTGGAGTGGAAATGTGGGCAAGGACTGATAATCCTACCACACCCACCACTACCCAGTAATAATTGCTCCCAACTAACAAACAACAGAATTTTAAATGGGTGGTTGACACATGGATTTTCCCCATAGGCCCAAAGTTCAACAATTACCCCTCCTTATCCTTAGGAAAATCATGCCCTTTTCATTAGCGTTGCACCGTTGTAGCTAGTTGTAAGTTCATTTTAATTAATGTGCATCTTTACATGATGCCAAACTATAATGTGTCAGATAGCACGATATACCATCGGTAACGATCCCAATTGCCGAAACATAACACAACCAAATCGATGGCAACGATTTTTCCTTTAGCTCCACACCACGATTAATTAAAATATATACATCATGTATATTTTAATGCAAACAGGGTCAAAACCAGGGATATTACAGAGTGGTTGTGAAAATTAAAGAGATAAGGCCGCCTCAGGTGATCGAGATCGAAACCTCCTCAAAAATAAAAGGAACTATAATTGAGCAAGAGGAACCTTTAGCAGAGATTATAAAAATATCTACCCTTTTCACACCAAGCAAGAAAAGGAAAAGATCAAGTGTTGGGGGATAATAATCCAGGAGGACGAGGAGAACTAGGGCTTCCAGGGCCGTAGAAGTGGTAAGCATTGATATCCCCATTTTCCCCACTGCAACACAAGAACCAGTGGGTATTTTATAGATGGCTTCCAGTTCCACACAAGAACCTGCAGAAACACAAGGAGAATCATCGATAATGAATACCTAGGGCTCTTGGGACACCAAAAGTGGTAAGTGCTGAAATTTCCATGATACCCACTGAAACACAAGAATCAGTGGGTAATTTTCCAATGGGTGCCACTAATACACAAGAACATTAGAGGAAATTTGGGGTCTAAAATGGGCCTTATAAAAAAACGTGCCAAAATAAGTTTTTGTGAGTTGGAATTCAAGAACCAATAGAATTTCAATAAAATGAGTCAACCATAATGGTTGAATTGACATATTTGTCATTAAAAAAAACTACTTTTTTTGTTCGTATTTTCGTCATATCTCCCTGTGTTTTTACTCAAATTTCGATCGAGGGAGCCTATTGGATGCGGAATTTGATTTTGCATCCAACGAGTACCCACACTGCATACTTTTGATGGACCCTGCTACCCCAAAAACAAGAAATACCTGAAAAAAATAAAAAAATATTGATTAATTTTGGAGGAAGAAAGAAAAAAACTACTTTTTGTGTTCGTATTTTCGACATACCTCCCTATGTTTTTACTCAAATTTCGATAGGGAGAGCCCGTTGGATGCAGAATTTGATTTTGCATCCAACAAGTACCCACACTGCATACTTTTGATAGACCCCACTACCCCAAAAACAAGAAATACCTGAAAAAATGTGGGGTGATTCCATGAAGATGGGTAACAATTTTTGGCCAAATTTGGCGATGAAAACCTGATTTTTTACTCATGTGCTAGATAGAAGCCCTCAAAACGCATATATG
>LPNX010128106.1:134900-169689 GCA_001517045.1 Pseudotsuga menziesii
AACCTGTGATGATGACATCATCATCACATTTTTTTAGGTATTTCTTGTTTTTGGGGTAGCGAGGTCCATCAAAAGTATGCAGTGTGGGTACTTGTTGGATGAAGAATCAAATTCCACATCCAACGGGCTCTCTCGATCGAAATTTGAGTAAAAACACAAGGAGATATGTCGAAAATACAAACACAAAAGGTAGTTTTTTTCTTTCTTCCTCCAAAATTAATCAATATTATTTTATTATTTTCCTTAGGAGGCCCATTTTAGACCCCAAAATTCCTCTAATTCCTGCTAGAGCCAGAAGAATAAGAATCATGGCCTCTTGGGCAACAGAAAGGGCAATGATTGAGAATCCCATTTTAACACCTAGGTCACCCACTGAAACACAAGAACCAGTGGGAAATTCACCTATGGTGGCCACTTCTACACAAGAATCTGTGCAGCACTAGTTAGAAATGATGCAAGATGAAAATTACTTGATGAAGGAAGACGCTAGAGCACTGAGGGATGAGCTGAAGAGATGGAAGGAGGTAAGAAAAAAGAAAGCAGCACGAGGCTTAGACACTTTGGTTGAAGGTGCTACTCAGTTGGAGGATCCATTTTATAGCCAGGAAAGAAAATAAATTATATGTACTGAATGTTGAGTCCTGTTTAAATTAGAAATATATATAGTTGAGAAAATGGAAATATCAGCTTGGATATTAGCACATTCATTCCAAGGAGGAGAGGAGACACTGAATGAGGAACCAACAGAAGAAACAAGGTCAGAAGAAAATTTGATTCCTGATCAGGAGCTACATGTAGATGAGTCATTGCATCCTCAATCCTCATAAAATAATGAATTTCTTCCTTCTAGAAGCAATTCTAGGGAATTTAATTCACTTCCAGACTAAGAGCAGTGGTCAGGGGACATAGAGATTGTGCAAGTGCATATTGTGTAGGAGCAGTAGTCGGATGACGCAGCGATCATACAGGAGCAGATGTCGGATGACACAAAAATTGTATAGGAACAACAGTTAGATGATACAGATATTATGCAGGAGTGACAGTCTGGTGGAACGGAGGTTGTACAAGAGGAATCTCAGCAGCCTAAAAATATAGAAATAGAATGTGACACTGCTACACAAGAACCAGTGTCTTCAAAGCTGGTTGTTGAAAATTCTATGATGGAATTGAAATAATCAGACACTGTCACATAAGAACCAGTGCTTCTAAAAATATTTGTTGAAATAGTAGTCCAGACTAAAACTGTTGAAACACAGGCAATGGCAGCTTAAACTAAAGTTGAAACCGTTGAAACAAATGAAATGGCAGTTTAGACTGAGGGAGAGGAAGAAATGGACCATATTTTATAGGTTGAAACACAATAAGCAGCAACATAGGTGGAGGTTGCAGAGATTCCAGGGCCATCCACAGATAGGGATAATCGAAGACTGACAGAGGAAGTAGCATTTTTTAAGCTGGAAGTAAGTAAATGGAGACATCATGCCAACCAAATTGATGGAGGAATGATTTCCCTTGCTAAGCACAGGAAGGTCATTCAATAATTAAGGGAACGATGGGAAAACAAGGTCTTCTTTCAGAAAATTCAATGGGAAAAGATGTAGGACAAGTTAAAAGAGTTAAAGAATTATAAGGTTGTGGAGAAAGATAAAGGAAATATGCTCACTTTAACTCATGAGTATTTTGAGCTGCAGAGCCCCATCTCCATAATATCCTGTATTCTTATTTGAACAAATGATTATGTTCCAGATTAAGTATTTAAAGGAAGGAATACCTTGGCATATTATGACACCCTCTCAATTTTTGGAAACCTTCACTCATAGTGATTTCTCTGAGCAGAATTTGTTGTGTGAATTATATCTGCATGATAGGGCATGCTTGATGGACACCCAAGCTAATCGAATTCCCTATATTGGGGATATTCTTTTGATTTCATTTACTTATTTTGTAAATAATCATGTGTGTTGGTGGAATTCCTCACAATCTATTCGAAGAAATGAGGATAGCTCCACTTTATGGATTTGGAGAGAAACTAGAGATTCTATCCATTTGATTGCTAGGAACAAGGGGGACATCATATTTCCAGATAAATCTAGTCAGATGGTTGAATTGCAACAGAATATTATCCCTAATTTTTGTGACATGATATCTCAGCACCAAGGCATTTCTCTGCAAGGAAGTAGTCAAATATGGGACCTTTCCCCTGTAGCCTTGAGGGAAAAAGATCTATTCTGTTTTGAAAATTTTCAATATGCCCTTTCTAGGGTACCCAACTATGTGAAATGTATGGAGTCCAGTGGTATAAACTAGTTGGGTTTAAGGTTTATATTCTCTCTTTTATGGTGGGAAAACAGGAACTACAAGGGCACCTATAGGATGACTAAGAAATCTAAAAGGGAGTGTTGGGGTGCCTTGATCAGAAGCAATGTATTTTTGTAGTCATGGGAGGCACCAGAATCCTAATTTAACCTCACCAATTTTCATCGGAAGAGTCTGGAGTCTGATTCAGAGTCATACCAGTTCAATTTGTTGCATGAGGACATGCAACCAGATAATTGGGGGGAGATGTTGGGTCCTAAATTTGCCTCTTTTTCCCCTACTATGTTCCATCCTTTTCCCCTATTTTCACCCCTATTTTGCAGTTGAACCTTTATCATTTTCATACAAACCAGCATAAATATTTTAGGTATAAATAATTATTTATTATTTCATTTTATTCTTGTTTTTATTTTATAATCATGGATTTTTCCTATCGTTGTGTTAATCTATCCATGATTTGAAAGAAAGATTCAAAATCATAGATGGCACAACAACAACAGTTGTCATATCTAGGTGTCGCAACTGCAACCACTGTTATTTTTGGCAGTCAGTCTCACTTGGCATCAGTACCTGCTCAATTGACGCGGTCAACATTAATGCAGAAGGAATCTCGGATGCGCTTTCACAGTTGCAACTAAAACTCCCCAATAATCTTCCGCAAGTTGTTGGGCATGTTAGTTTGTGGAACATATCAAAGTAAAATCTTAGTTATTCCTAAGCTGATTTTGTCCAAGGATCGTTTGTTGTAACTATCTCGATGATTCAGCAGCCTGAAGATTTATCTTTGTTCTTGTTTAAGTACACACAGGCAAGGAAATCCAAGGGTTCGGTTTTTATTCACAAGTTGTAAGAGACACAGAAGAGATCCTGTAATTGTAACTGTAATTCTTTTATTAATAGAAGAGTACCAATTCTCATTATTTATGTGTTGTAGATTTTGTGAGCTTTCAATAGAATCTATGTTTGAAGGCCAGGGCCCGCCTTCTAACATAGTTGCTAGTAGTTTAGATGTTGTAGTTTATTTTATTTATGTTTAAGTGTGGAATTTTAGTTTGATATATCTTCATGTTTAGAAGCAACTATATTTGTTTAATGATTGCATCGGTTGGTTTTCTTTTGGATTGGTGCAGGTGATTTGGTATGACAGATGACTGTGTAGATTAGTTTTCCTTTATGCAGGAGTGTGTAGTAGTTGTTACAAACTTGATCAGCCCCTATGCGTGTGTGCTATTTATCTTTTGAGAGTTTCTTAATTAGATTAGTCCTTTGCTTTGATGAATTTGTTGTTGGTTGATAAGTAGAGATCTTTCTGATTTGGTAAATTAGGCCTTCATTTCCCGCAAAAGTAAATTTTTGGTGGATTTCTCTTTAGATGGCATAAACCTTTAGATTAGTATGATATGAAATAAAAGTTATTTTCAATTCCTAGATGGGTAATGTTATTTTGATTTCTTACAAGGAGTTGAGTTGGTTGAGCAGTAAATAGAACTGAGTGGATTTCATTTTACTTATCAACTACTGAACATGTTTATGCATATACTTTGCTAATTACCTTTGAAATAATAGACTTCCCTCAGTTGACAATTAAATATTGAACACTCTTCTTGTTAAGTAGTTAATGATTATATAGAGTTCCTGATAATTCATTTGTATAAAGTAAAACTGATTACAACATAACCCAAAAAGTGTGTTTAAGTTCAATATATTTTTTAACTGTGCACACACCAAAAAGGGTAGTATAAACGCTTTCTCCATTTTTTAGACTTTTCTTCAAAAGAAAATATCCAAAAACATTCATAAAAATTCGAATACATGGAAAATTGAAACAACACTTTTTTAACTATTAGGACTTCATGATCCATCATGAAGGCTCACCTACAACTATAATATTACCAAGTAAAGGGTTCATTGCTTCTAAGATACATCCTCGAGATAGGTGATTCCTACAACAACGGTAAAAAATGAGTGTTCTACTTATCTTCGTTATTTCAGATATTAAATGCATATATTGAATCCTATTGGTTTCCTAAATGGTTGATTTATGATTACTTTTATAGGATTTTGAAGAAAGTGGCATGGTCAAACTATTTGATCTAATATTTGAAAGATGGACCATGATTCATGGTGTGTTATGATTTTGGTATTTTTCACAAGAATCAGTCTAAAGTAAAACCACATATCCTTTGTCCTATTTGTCCATGATCCCATATTGGATAAAAACCACAGTTAATTGGTTCTATTTCACCATCCGTCGACACATAATCCTACTTCAAATAGCCTACCTATGAAGGGAATATCCACAAGAGTGTGCACAACTAGCTCAACCCATGTTTGTGGTACATATCCTTGCCTTCGTCTGGCCCATGCTCTTAAAACATAAGCACACACCCTTGCAACACTCATTCCCTCTTATGTATTATAGCATTATTTATTCTTTTTCAAGCAAATACGTGAAAAAGCACTAAAAATTAAAAAACACAAAAATTAGAAAGGAAGATTATTGAATTCATTCATAATTCATCATGGATAAAATGGAAACAATTAGTCCTTGTATCCCTTGAACATGACACATATACCTGCATCAGTTATAAGTACACGATTTACATTTGACTTAGGAAGTTGTACCAGTAATTTTAACAGATATCCACTGATAGGTTATCCTTCTTGTCATATATGGATATTTTGTTAATTCATCTAGAATTGGTGAATTTCACAATGGTTGGTTACTCAAGTCTCATGTTTCCAAGTGTCACTATGTTCCGTGTTATGTGTTTAAGGGAAGTCATACTAGTGTCGGCCATTCCTCAAATATACGTAACCAATCATGTCAACCTTCCTTGTGTCAGTGTATAGTGTTAGATCTCGCAGCTCTACCAAATTATATCATCCTATTGATCTAAGATTCATGTCAATTGATGTGGGATGAATTAAGGCGCTCCTTCTAATGGATCAGTTCCCATCAATGTCAAATCATCATCTAGGAAATGCATCTAGGATCCCCAATGAGTACCTTGGATCTTGTAGTCATTATTTGCAGGCTTCCTCGAAAATGACAGTGGATATACATCAATTACCCCTCATTGTTTGATTCTACAAATATTCGACTCTAGGACATTTATTCACACTTGTTAGTTTTTACTGGAGCACCTTGGATTCCATCATCATTATCGGTGGGCCTCCTTGCATATGTTAATGGTATACATCAATGACCGGTAATCAGATGGTGTTTTATTATGCTCGACATGAGCTCATTTATTTGCATGATATAAACTCATGCTATCATTGGTTTATTTGAATACCTTGGGAAAAAAATTTGTATCACTCATCGATGCACTACCTAAGTTGCACAAGATTAGATTTCCATGTCAAAGAATCACAAAGACTTGGATATTTGGCACTCATAAAAAAGTGTATGTATACATTTTTTCTTTATGACATGGATCCAATGTGTATTGTTTGTGGCCATGATTTTTTACTGCTAAGCATGGGTATACCCACCTCAGGAAGATATTGTATATTTGGGTTATTACCTTGTTTGACTTTCATGTGTTTTTCAACTTTTGCGCTGAAGATCCTACTCCTTTACCATCCTGCCCTCGTGACTAAATAGTATTAGTATGAAGAGTATCAGAATAAAATAACTTTCAATGTATTTCATCCCTCGGCATAAGATTCATACCTCACACATTAGGGGGCATATGTTAACAATAAAATTAACACCCTTGAGAGTGTTGGTCTGAAAACATATTTTTATTTTGCCCGCAACATGAAGATCATAGTTTTTGAACAATTGAGAGCTTCAATCTCTCATATGACCATTTATTCTGCAAAGGAATAAATGTTTGAATATAGGGTGGCTCTAAAGAGGCCAATTCCATGACCACTTAAGGGCCAAAACCCAGTTCCTATAACTCACACAGTGGAAAAAATGCCTAACATGGATATTAAGTGTCCTGGAAATATTGAAAATCAAGTTTGAAGCCTAAAAACTAGGTAAAGTGGGTTTTTTGAAGGAAATAATCAAAAAGTAGAAAATCCTAATCCCACATTCATGGTTAAGAGATTGGGTGCTCAAATCCCAATCCTATAAAATGAATGCATATGAGGTAAATTAAGGGAGACAAATTAGAGAGAAAAGTCATGCTGGAGGAATTTAGGGATAGAAATCACTTTTTTATCACAAAGTTTTGGGCATCAAAGGCATGGCTGGTAAAGGGGTAGGTCTAGGCTATGGAGAAGGAAGGAAATTGTAAGGGCTGTAAGTATTTCTCCATGTTCATCTATTATGAATCAATTCAATCTTCTTCCCAATTCTTGTTCAATGTTTTCCTTTCAAGATTCATGTTGATGTAGAATTGGTAGGAAATTAGATCTAACCCATATTTCTTAAAAATATTTTGGTATGATAGTAGTAAGAATTTTGTGGTTAGATTTTCAAGTGTGAAGGAGATTCAAGGAAAACCATCAAGGGACTCCATCAAGAAGCAAGGTTGCAAAAGAGGTATTCTCCTCTCTTCCTCCCCTTCTCAAAATCCATGAAAGAAGGTTTTTTATCTTAGGATTATTGTGAGAATTGATTTATTTTCTGTCAAATGGGATTCACCCACCCCATAGAAATATGAGAGTATGATATTGCTTGTGTTGTAGAATACTCCACTAACACCCATTCCCTTGAGCCAAAAATACTAAAATGAGACACATCACACTTGTTTCCACTCCAAGCTTCGAAAGGGGTGATTCCATCAAGTTTCTTGTTGGGAACCCTATTATGTATGTAGGATACCCATTTTATAGCTTCAACCCAAAATTTTGGTGGAAAATTCTTAGAATCCATCATACAAGTAGTCATCTCCTTGAGGGATCTATTCTTCCTCTCAACAACACCATTCTACTAAGGTGTGTAAGGAGTAGAGTGTTGCATATGGATACCTGAATATGCACAATATTTAATGAACTCAAAGTTGATATATTCACAACCATTATCATATTTGAGGATCTTGATTTTCCTCCCATCCTGGTTCTCAACCAAGGATTTGAATTCCTTGAAGATGTCAAAAACTTCAGACTTGAGTTTAAGGAAGTAAACCCAACAGTACCTAGAAAAGTAATATATGAAGGTTAAGACATACTTGGATTGACTCCTGTACATATGAGGGAAAGGTCAAACAATGTCACTATGGATGAGCTCAAGAAGTGTTGAGTTTCTCTCATGTATGACTCTCTCATACTTATGCTCAGGATGTTTTCCTATAATGCAACCCTGAGAGACTCCTTTGGAAAAATTTATCTTTGGTATCCCTAAAACCATGTCTTTTTCACACAAATATGAAAGATATTTGTAATTTAAATGACCAAACCTCTCATTCCAAAGCTTGTTGGCTTCATTGGCATGGGTTACGAGAGAAGAGGGGTTAGAAAAAGGCATGAAGTGTGAGAACCTATATACTTTCGAACTGTGATCCATAGAACCTTTAGCAATGACTCTACCATTCACAATATCATATATTTCAACATCATTGGGAGAGAAGACAACCTTCTTAGGATACCCAGTGTGGGTCATCTGGTAGACTGACAAGAGATTAGAAGCAATATCTGGGACATACAAGACATTATTGTTGTTCCTAGGGAAAGGAAAGCATAATTCACTTAGAATTCTGCTCAAGTATGTGAATATCTAAGGAATAAGAAGAGAAAGGAGCTGCGACAGAGGCAACGATAGAAGGAAGGAAGAGTATATGAAGGAAAAGAAGGAAAATGAGGTGCAACAAAAGAAGAGAAAGAAGGAGTTAAGGAAATAATCGATCGAAGAGGAAACTGCGAAATCTATGACAAAAGGATTATGTGCAACGGAAGGAAGGAATGCGACAAGGAAAGGTGTGACAAAATAACAGTACCAAAAGGTGTGTGGCTAGAAAATGATAGTAGGGAAGAATAAATAGAAAGTGAGAGGACATAAATTGTGGGTACGAGGTTTGCTAGAGCCAACGGAAGATGCACATATGAAGGTAGCTTTGTAAGTCAGGTCGTTAGTGCCTACTATCAGGGGTCGCTAGAATAGGAAAGATAGCTTGTTGGCTAAGTATAGGAAGTCAGTTGATAAAGAGACAAGTAAAGAGTTTGTAAAGAGTCTATAAAAATAGAAACCCAATCTATATGCAGGTTAGCTTCTCCACTGTAAGAACCCAAGTTATATGTGGATTAGCTTCTCCCATATCAGAATCCGAGTTGTATGCATGTTATACTCTCCCTGGTTATTGTTTTCTATTATTTTTTGCTAAGTGCATTGAGTCGATAATCTACAGCTGAGTGCATAGAAGTGTAGCAAAAGTTGAGTCGATACAGGATGTATGTGGATCAGTAGAGGATTCAAGTAGAGAAAGACCATAGATAACTGAGAAGAGAGCATGCTAGGAGAGAAGAGTGTGTAAACATAATCAAGTAATATCTAGAGAAGATTTGGCATCTTAGTGCACAAACCAAAGGTGCCATATATTTCTCATGCAAGAAGAAGATAACTTTGTTGTTTTTTCCCGCATGGGTTTCCATGTTAACTACTGTGTCGAGTGTATGAGGGATGAATGTCCTTAAGATGCATGTATATATGTTGTTATGAGTGAATGTCTATGTATTTTCTTACAAAGAGTATATTAATATATGTTGCACCGTTATTGTGAATGTGTCAATGTACTTATGCTGCATTGGGTTGTTATTATAATACTTGCACAAGGAGAAATTGTACCGTAGCTTGGTTGTGTAGAATAAGTGTCAAAATCCCACCCATAAAGCTTAGTTGAGTGCCTTGGCATGTCACCAAGGGACAAGAAATCACCCACCCAACTAAAAAAACCTGGTTCTGGAAGTTACCCATAAGGGAGGATATCTCGGGTGAGACTGCATCTATGCTGCAGGTGCTGCTGACTGAGCCTTGCCAAGTTGGGTCGATATCTTGGGATTTATTGCACTAAGCATAAGGGACTGAACCTAGGTCAAATGGAAGCATAAAACCCAATAATTATTGAAGGAACCATGGTCAAAATCTATGCTACCCTTATGCTTACTTTCAGTTTATGAGGTGTCTCCCAAAAAAATATTTGGACCTTTTGAATTGTCAAGAGAAGAGAAGGCCTCCCTTGTTGAAACCATGTGCCTAGAAGCTCTAGAATCAATGATAAAGGAAGGAGATCTTACAATGCTTGCAACCAAGGAATGAACTCTCTTCTTGTCTTTGAAACTAGGTCCTCCTTCCTTTTTTTTGCGCCATCAGGAAGGGAGATGGTGTTCTTTTCCAAGAGTTGAGTCATCATATTGATCTGCTTTTTCATGCAAGATCTCTCAGGATGAAATCCCTTACCAGAATATGTGCACTTGCTCATTTCACCTTTACCTTTATTCTTCTGAAATTTCTTCTTCTTGGAGTTTGAGGACTCCTCATGAGACTTGGAATTTTCTCCTCTTTTATTTGGAGGCTTCTCAGCCTTCTTCTTCCCTTTGGAATCTACCTTGGAATCTTCAACAACCAAATATTGTTCTTTGGAAGGTTTGATGTGTTGGATACATTTACCACCATACACACTCATTTTGGTCAATTTGTCCTAGTTAAACCACTATCCTAAGTTTTATTGACTTAATTGACATTAGAGGAGCACTATATGACATCAGTATGAGCACACCAACGCCTACCTTCAGTCAAGGAGGCCAACTAAGCCTTCTTCTTCATTCAGGGAAGCTACCTGGAGCACTCCGAGGGTGATATGAGTGTCATAAATGCACTTAATTGATAATTGATGGTTACAATCAGTTAAACCAAGCTGTGAAGGTGCCTCCTTTCATTAAATTTATTATTTAATTAATATTTAATGAACTGGAGTCAGCATGGGCACCTCCAACCACTTCCGATGTCATTTAGACTTCAGTTAACCTCATCGGGGTTCATTGGAGTTATTGATACACTACCACTTGTAGTGACATGTGTCTGAGCTACTTTTAGTTAGACTTAGTCATTTATTTCACTTCGACTTCAATTAGGACTTAGTTGAGTCAATTAGGGTTTTGATCAGTGGTTAACTTGAGTGTTCACTGTGGCTTACATTTAGTTAAGCTAGACTCACTCATTTAATTCAAATGACCTCCTTGGGAATTCAAATTGTCTTGGAATTCAAGCATCTGGCATGATCATTATATTGTATCATCATTCTTTCATTTGATTATACAGAGCTGCTACTTCCATTGCAACACCATTTTGCCAATTTTATGCATATTTGTCTATATTCTTTGTGAGACTGTGTTTTCAGTTCCTAGACCACTGTGACAAATTAATATGGTATCAGATTTCACATTGGGATGAAGCTCAGATCTCTCAAAAACAAGGTTTTTGACAGATCGTGCATGAAAATTTGAGCAAAGCTCAAAAATTCCAGCACTGCACCAGAAGCCAAGGCTTACCACTCAATACCCCAAGTAAGGAAATTGTTGGTCAAGCTTGCTTGATCAACTATGCTGGGTGTGATGAAATCCTAAAATGTGCAGGCTGTCTGACCTTATGGTGCCTCTTTTGTTGTGATTTGCAGGTTTTTAACAGGTGAAAGCATTCGCTCCAGCAGTTTCAGATGGCTTCTTCTGTAGAACTCTTGACTCCGTTCAATTTCCAGTCATGGAAAGGAGACATGGAGATCTAGCTATGAGCTAGAGGACTCTATAGGGTCACTATGGACACTGAAGAAGAACCTACTTCTGTGACAGACAAAGCTAGATTATTGAACAAGAAAGATGAAGCATTCGGATTCTTATTTCTCTCTATTTCCATGGATCTTCTTTTCCATCTTTTGGGATTGAAGACTCCAAAGGAAATATAGGACAAATTGGAAACCCTGTATGGAAAGCAGGATGATTTAAGAGTATACTATCTTGAAAATGAGTTGATGTCTCTACATCCTTCCAATTTCGAGACCTTAAATGTTTTTTTCACAAAGTTCAAGCACATTGTCTTACTGTTGAAGCAATGTAAGGTGGAGAAGGAGGATGACCAGCTTATCCTTGCCACACTCTCCAAACTTGGAACTGATTATTCGGTTTCAGTATCTACATTCCATCCGGGGAATCTCACAAACCCTGGATGGAAGATGCCTTCACTCAATGCCTTCATTGAGTCCCTAACAAGTGAACATGATAAGCTTGTCCATATGGGGATCATCAGATCCTCCCATTATCAATTCCTCCATGTCTTGGGACCCAAATATCTGAAGGTTAAAGGAAAGTAGCAGAAGAACCCAAAAACCAAATTCGAAGCTCCTAATCCTAAAGTTGAAAACCAACAGCATGAAGAGTCTTCTGGCTCAAAGAAGAATAAAGGAAAAGGGCATCATGGAAAGGAAAAAGTCAAGTGTTCATACTGCGGGAAGGGATTCCACCCTGAACATGCCTGCATGAAAAAGAAACTTGATGATTATACCTCTCTCCTTGAGAGAAATTAGATCAATCTTTCAGAAACCTTTCGGAGGAGAGATCAGTAAGATCGGGAACCACAGCATGAAAGAGGTCATGCCCTCGTGGAAAGCACTTCGAAGTCCAAATAAATCTTGATAGATTCTGGAGATTTGAACTACATGATGGCCAAAAAAGACTCCTTCTCATCTTTGTAGACTGGAAAATAAATTCCCATCCACATGGGAGATGACTCCACCATCATTTTCGAAGGACAAGGTACTGTAGATCTTGAGAATGGCTATTTTTCAAATGTTTTGTATGTACCATCTCTGGCATCAAAACTCCTTAGTGTTTATCAAATGACACATACGAGAGTGCCCAAGAGAGTATCCTTCAACCCAGATGATGCATAGATCACAGAACTTGCATTCAGGAAACTTGTAGCAAAAGGCCTTGCAAACCATCATGCAAAAGCCTATGAGTTCTCCCATTTTGTGGCAGATGCAAAGCCCACCACATTGTTGACTCATGGAAATGAAGTTAGTATACTGTGGCATGAGAGGTTCAGCCATATAAACTTCAAATAATTGAAGCAATTACAGAATAATTCTATGGTTGAAGGCCTCCCGGTCATCAAGGCAACCACTAGAATTTGCAAGAGCTCTGTTGTTGGAAAGCACCCTGAGCATAAGTTCGATCAGGGGAAGGAAAGCCGAGCATCATGCATATTGGGACTGATACATTATGATATCATCGGTCCCATTCCTATCACATCCATGAATGGATCAAGGTACCTTCTAAATTTCATTGATGATTCTTCTTGGTACACATGGGTCTTCTTTATCAAAAAGAAGTCTAAAGTCTGTGAAAAATTCACTGACTTGAAGGCATTGATTGAGAATGCCTCTAGCCAAAATATCAAGATATTGAGATATGATAATGGTGGGGAGTATTTCAGTAATTATTTTTTTCACATATTTTCCCAAAGTGGTATTCAATTCCAGCATTCAGTTCCCTACACTCCCCATCAGAACGGTGTAGCGGAGAGGAAGAATCGGTCTCTCAAGGAGATGACCACCTGTATGTTGGAATCAAAGAAATTGGCTACAAATTTGTGGGATGAATCCATGCATGCTATAGAATATATTTATAATATAGTTCCATAGTCATTCATGAAAGGGAATACCCCTTTCGAATCATACTTCAGACACAAGTCGGATGTGTCGAATCTGCGGGTGTTTGGGTCCACTACATGGGCCCGAATTCCACTTGAGAAAAGGAGGGATTTGCAACCGCAAAGCATAGAATGTTTGTTTATTTGGAATCCTAATGAATCAAAAGGTTTCAAGATATTTGATATCAAAACAAAACATATCATCATCAAAATGAGTGTCAATTTCGATGAGCCTCTTCAGGAGGTGGAACTAGTGAAGGAGAAAACTGCTGAATTTCCTTCCTATTCTACTGAATATCTGGATGATGAAATTGGGGGTGATGACCCTGATTTGGATCCTATTATTTCTTATATCATTGTATAGAAAACATAATATACTGAATCAGAACCTAAAGTACAAAATCATCTCCCAACATGGGCCCGACAGACACTCTCCTCCGTAGGAGATAACATTGGAAATCTGGATGATCCAAGAAGAAACCGGTCTGATTTCCAAAGAGAAGGTATTGCACTCTCTTGTCCTGATTATTTGATGTCTAAATATTGTTATTTGATGATAATTTCATACCCTAATTCTTACTACCATTCTTGGAAGGATCCGAGATGGCAAGTTGCCATGGATGAAGAGATGAATTCTCTTCAGAAAAACACTACTTGGGAGCTAGTTTCTCTTCCTCCGAGAAGGAAATTGGTTCAATGCAAGTGGGTGTTTCAGAATAAGGTTGATGCAGATGGAATAACCTACAAATATAAGGAAATTATGGTGGAAAAAAATTTCTCCCAGGTCCAAGGTGTGGACTACCATGAGACTTTTGCACCGGTTGCAAAAATGGACTCCATCCGCCTAGTTTTGGCAATTTCAACATCTTAGCACTAGGAGGTTCATCATATGGATGTTAAGTCATCCTTTATACATGGAGATATTCATGAGGAGATATACATGAATCAGCATGAGGGCTACATTTCTAATCCATATTTGGTTTGCAAGCTAAATAAGTCACTATATGGGTTAAAACAGGCCCCAAGAGAGTGGTATTCCAAGATGGATGCCTTCCTTCTCTCGCAAAACTGCCAAAGGTGTAAATCAGATCCAAATGTGTATATATAGTAGTCTGATGGTAATTTGATTACTATTGTTTTATATTTTTATGACTTACTGATCACAAGTAGCATAGTTGCTTCTATTTCAGTCATCAAAACTGCTCTCCACAATGCATTTGAAATGAGCGATTTGGGGCTCTTAAAACAATTTTTGGGGCTCGAAATTGAGCAAAATTATGATGGGATAAAGGTCACTCAGTAAAAATACATATCATAACTGTTATTCAATTTTAACATGGATTAATGTAGAGCTTCTCCATTCCCTTTCCTTTCAGGGATCATCCTTGAAGAAGGAAAAAGCACACCTCCCATGGACTGCACTATTTATCGACAACTGATTGGTAGCTTGTTGTAATTGACTCATTATCATCCCAACATATGTTATTCCATGAATGTTGTATCAAGATACATGAATAAGCCCCATGATATTCATTGGAAGGAAGCTAAGAGGATCCTCCATTACATTCAGGGAACTAGGACCTATGACATTCACTATGGTGCAGACTCTGAGCTAGAGCTGGTTGGATACACAGATTCTGATTGGGAGGGTGATTCTATTGATCAGAAGTCTACTTATGGATATGTATTCATGTTTTGTGGCTGCCCCATTTTCTGGTCTAGAAAAAAGCAGGCCGCCATAGCATTGTCTTCAGCAGAGGCCGAGTATCGAGGAGTGGTGAATGCTTACATCCAAGCTGTTTGGTTGCAAGGCATTCTTTCAGAGTTTGATCTTGGTAGTAGTTTGTCCAATTTCCTCTTTTGTGATAATAAAAATGCTATTAATATATCCATAGATCCATTTACCATGAAAAATACCAAGCATGTAGAGATACACATGCACTATATCAGGGAGCTAGTGCATGACAGGACCATCATTCTGCAATACTGCCCGACTGATGAGCAGATTGCATACATATTCACCAAGATATTTTTAGAAAATAAGTTCACTTACCTCCATTCACTATTAAGGGTGAGTTCATTATGGTGATCCAACTACTTTTAGTGTTCAGCTTGAGTGAGGGGAGGGGGGGGGGGTTCCCACTGGGTTTTCCCTCTTTTCCTCACATAGTTTGTTTTGAGCATTGTTTGAGTTTCATTATTGTACAGGGTGACCTATGGCCTATGTTGTTGGGGCCCTACCATTATTATGCACTTTATGTTTTCTACTTCTCTTGAGTATAGCTTAAGGGGGGGTGTTGGAGACATTTACCACCATACACACTCATTTTGGTCAATTTGGCCTAGTTCAACCACTATCCTAGGTTTTATTGACTTAATTGACATCAAAGGAGCACTATATGACATCGACATGAGCACACCCATGCCTACCTTCAGTCAAGGAGGACAACTAAGCCTTCTCCTTCATTTGGGGAGGCTAACTAGAGCACTTCGGGGGTGATCTGAGTGTCATAAGTGCACTTAATTGATAACTGATGGTTAAAATCAGTTAAAAAGAGCAGTGAAGACACATCCTTTCATTAAATTGATTATTTAATTAATATTTAATGAACTGGAGTCAACAAGGGCACCTCCAACCACTTCTAATGGTCAGTTAGACTTCAGTTAACCTCATCGGGGTTCATTGGAGTTATTTATGCGCTAATAGTTGTTGGTTGGCTTGCAGTGACATGTTTCTTAGCTACTTTCAGTTAGAATTAGTCACTTATTGCACTCCGACTTCAATTAGGAATCAGTTGAGTCAATTAGGGTTTTGATCAGTGGTTAACTTGAGTGTTCACTGTGGCTTACATTCAGTTAAGCTAGACTCACTCATTCAATTCAAATGACCTCCTTGGGAATTTGAATTGTCTTGGAATTCATGCATCTGGCATGATCATTGTATTGTATCATCATTCTTTCATTTGATTATACATAGATGCTACTTCCATTGCAGCACCATTTTTCCAATTTTATGCATATTTGTCTATATTCTTTGTGAGACTGTGTTTTCAGTTCCTAGACCACTGTGACAAATTAATATGATGGTGCCTATAATGACCAATTTGTCTTGCTCTTGAGTCAAGGATTCCATGAAAGCTACTTGGACTCATTGAAATAAGCTATTTCTCCAGTTGATGACCACTCATATTATATGTATTCCAAAATAAAGTTTGAATCTTCTCACATACTTCATCTGGTGATGACAATCCATCAAGATGGAATAAAAGGTCTATGTAAATGCTAAGACATAAGAGACCATACACCTCGTCTCTCCTATTATTCCATTTGATATTATTTGTTGTTGCAATAGGCTCAGCTTCAGTCTCCATGGTCACTTTGTAGATTCCTTTACTCCTCATTAGAATCTCCATATGTTCCTTCTATTTGAAGTAGTTGAATGGAGTCAAGATCATTTAGTGATATTAATCCATTTTCCAGCAACCGCACCCTTGAACAGATAGAATGTGCTCTCAGTGAGTGATGTTGACCCTACAAAAGAAATTAGAAGAAGAGAACAATTTATCTACCAAGGATATGATAACATGTGGAAATTAATCCCAAGCTTGGATCAATTGAACTCACAAAATTGCTTGAAAATATGCAAGAAACACTCAAGAAAGGAGACTAGATATGTTGAATAACACAAACTATTTTTATATTAATTTACACCATCCATAATTAAATAGATATTGGATAGTGAACCATGTAGATAATCCAAGGATTCAAAATCATAAAGATGTTATTTGAATCAGTACAAAAGCAGGCTTACTAAACTAGTCAAAATCCCCCATAGGTGCATAAAGCACTTTCCAAACCAGTAAATATGCTAACGAATTGGCTGAATGAGTTGGTACAACTGATAAGTGAAGGAAAGTGGAAAAAATCATGCTTTTAGGAGATAAAAATAAGGAGGGTGAGTTGTGACAAGAACTAGGTAGTTGCCTTCGACTAGCTTTCACCTTTTGCTTTAAAAAGTTGTTGAAAAGAAGAAAGCACCAAATAAAGAAGGAAAGTGTACTTTATAATACTGGACAGTCTATGGGTTTTCATAATCTTATCTAGAATATTTCCAAAGTGCTACTGAAGGTATTTTAGGCAAGTTTGACCATAGAAATGCAAGTGGATTCCAACTAACTAGTGTATGACCTAGGAAATTAATCGAAAAGATTAATTATTTTATCCTAAGTATGGGAATGGGTTTTGATTATTACAAAACCATAGGAGTGTAGACAAGGTGTATAAACTTTGAATTACATAACTTGTGATGGTCTTGGTTTTTGGATGCTTTATAACGAGCGTCATCCAAGGTTTGAATTAGGTCTAAATGGGCAATTTATGGGTCTTTAATATCAACCTGATTGTAAAAAATGATTGAATTTATGTTTGGGATGGACTTGGGGGTAGCTAGAGAGGTTGGTTGTTCCATATTAGTAGTTTAAATTTACTGGTAGGGGTTAATTTATCAATTTTAGGGATCAGGGTAAAACATTTTTACTATTTGAAAGTAAAAATTGAACACACGTAGGTTTAAAATGGTTTACACGATTTGTATTACCCGGGTGTGTCTTTTGTCTTGGTGGCTGACTTGGTGGCTGATTGGATGTACTGGGGAATTGAGAGATCTAATTCATCGGTTTTCCAAGTGCCTGAACAACAATGACTAACATAATGGACAAAAAATGACTTTTAAGGGGCTCTGGATTCAAAAGGACACTTGGTGGGATATTAATGGTTGGGAGAGTAAGTGATGTGGCCTATAATAATAGGACCAATTGGCTGACATGACCTAATAATTTGAAATGGACTGACGATGTGTTCATTTCTTTGACATAAGCAGAAAATTATTGGGTTTCCCAAGGTGGTAACGCATACTCACCCAAGCGGTTTTGAAAAGGCCCTCGAGCATGCGCAACCAATAAGAATTGGCCATGTGATTTGGTGGTATTAAATTTTTCTTGTGGTTGGTTCCCTCCATTATACATGCACTTTATGGATGCACTATGAATCTCCATCATTGGATTTGATCTCACATTTTATAAAGTGATTGCCACTTTTACAACTTTAATTAACTATCACTTCCACATAAGCACTTTTCCTTTAGACTGTCGATTGGATTGATTTGTCAATGGATCTACTCATAATTTTGTTTGTTGTAAACAACCCACACTTTTACCCAATGCTATTCATATATTTATTTTGATCAAATGAAGATCGATGAAAGTCCGCTCCTTTCGTATTAGCACTCGATTTTGTTCATCACGGTCAACTGTTATGCTTTCCCAACCTTTGATTTTCCATCTACATCGCCATTTAGCTATACTACATGTATTATCCCAGGATTTTCATGGGATTATGGGCAGGGATGATTTTAGGGGCGAATTATAGCCCATAGGTGAATTTCAAGGGGTGCCCAAAAAAAGGTGGGCAAATTTTTAATATTAAAATGGTTTTTTTAATTTAATAAATTAGCCCATTTTTTATTTTATATATAATTTTCCCCAATTAAATAGCATGTGCGGTTAAACTATGAAAATTCATACAATGGAATTTAGCCTGCCCATCGATGGGGAAAATCAAACATTCGCTTGGATTTCTTCTATAATGGAGGTTAAATCGCCAGAAATTTCCAGTTTTGGAAGAGAAATGGAGATGGTTCACCTGGATTTTATGGATGATAGGTTAAAAATTTGGTATTTCACCCTTATTTATGGATCTTTGGGTAAACTTCTCTCAGTTCGTCCTTGATTTGTAGGCTCATGGACGCAGGACAACGTTCGATTTTAGGTTGTGGCCAGGCCATGGACGCAGGACAACGTTTGATTTCAGGTGGTGTTTTCTTTGGTTGGCCAAAGATGCAAGACAGACAGGGTTTGGACGTTGGACATGGTTTGATTCCATGTGGTGGTGGTCATGGCCGTGGTGGTCTTCATTCTCCATGGACGCAGGATATGGTTTGATATGATGTGATTTCATGGGTTTTATTTCCAGGACCTTCGTTGGCCATGAAAGATGGGCACAGTCAGATTTTGTGGTTGCCGTGTTTTTCTGTGTTTCTTAAAGACGTTGCAATTCTCTTTGGTGTTTTTGTTTCTTGCTAGCTTCTGTATTTTTTTAGCATGGCCATGCTAATTTCTCTTTTGGTATATTGTTTATCCTGTTCACTTACGTATCATCATTTCTTTCACAGGTTTTCAAGCTCTGGGTTTAATGGGTCTATGTTTTTCATTATGTGTCTTTTTCTTTCTACGGGTTTAATGGTGAGAAAATTAGGCAAATCGAAATATCCCAACTGATCAGATTCATAGGTGCAGTGTGTCGAGGCTACCCCACTAATAAGTTATGCATAAATCTACCCGTTCCATTAGCGGTACTAGGGGTGTGGTTTGTTTTCTAGGTATACTGAATTTGGAGGTGTGTCTCCTCATAGACCAGTGGAAGATCTAGCCTTTGTAGTATGGATGATATAGTCTCTTTGAAATATTTGGTTACAAAGGTCAATGCATCTACAGTATGTGTAGAAGAAATAGATCCTTTACCTAAGTGGCATCTTCCTAAATTGTATATTTCAAAAATGTATAAATTATCTCACTTTTTCTTGCATGCCAAAACACGCTCATATTTTTTAGAATGAGTTATCTATTGAAGATACCCATTTAGACCATCATTATTTACAGTTCATTAAGAAGAACGATATCCAGTCATATAAATCCAAAGGTTTCAAGTATACCCATTTAGACCATCATTATTTACAGTTCATTAAGAAGAAATATATCCTGTCATATAAATCAAAGGTTTCAAGTTCTTACATCTTGGTTGTGTACAAATTGATATCACTCCTTTGTTTTGAATAGGCCTTAATGCTTTTATATAGCATAGCTTATGGAATACCAACATTTAAACTTTCTTGATGTAGTTCTTGATACCATGCAAGCCTCCTTGCATGATGGTCTTGTTTATCTGTCTATTTATCCTAATCTTGTTGTATCTATGTTTTTCCTTACATTCACTCTTCTAGATAGAGATCCCCTTGACTACTAGATCCTTACAATGGTTCACTTCTTCTATATAGAGAGGAACTCTCTGGGATGGATCCAGCTTCCTCACCAGATTTCTATACAGATATTCTTTCCTTCGACCTCAAATGGTTGCATAGATTCACAGTCAACTTTAGAGGTTGACCCCTGCTCTCTGTGGCCCAATGGCAGGCCCTTGGAGCACTGAGGATCTTTTCTAGGAGCTTGGCTTTAGAGAATTGTATTTTCTTTTGACATTATGGTAGCTTCTCTCATCATAATGATCATTTTAGTTTATTTCTTTTATATCAATGACCTTCACACTCCTACTTTGTAAGTTTGTATGGCCACTTATGTATTGAGTAGTCCCATTGACCTACTTTTGGTCATTTTTTGGACATTAATAAACTTTTCATATGTTATTCCATTTATAGACTCATGGTCTCACTATGAAACAAAAGCCTGAACATCGTACTCTCCATTACCAATTTGTCTACCTTATATGCATACCATTCATGCGTGCAAAAAATTAGCAAAAAAAGTAGAACACATTCTTTTAACCCTAGGTCATTATACGCTTCCTGAACAACTATTGTAGGTATGATTCCAAAGCCATGTCAATTGTTGAGGACCTTGTTGATATTTTTTTCATCACTACACTTTAACCAACCCAAATGGTGGTTGTAGTTGTACAGTGCAATAGAGGTAATGGTAGTGCAAGGATCTCATCATAGCATTGGAAAACCTCTGAGGGAACATACACTTGCACATTTAGCCTCCTTTTGTCCAAGACTCCAAGTGCATAATTATTTAGCTCATTGTTTCCCAAAAAGTTTCTTTAGTTATTTACTTAATTTTTAATGCTCCTTGTATTCCATAATTGTTTGATTGCTTGCTTACTGGAATTCTGTGTGATCATTTAAGGAACCATTGCTTGATTTGTAAAAATATTCCCAAGGTTTTTTACTATTTCCTAGGTTGGAACCTTTACAGGGAAATTTTGGGAACCTATTCCTGATTGTATCATATCATCATTGAGTGCAATCACTTGGTTGGCCATCTCTACACCATACACAGTTTACAGTATGTCCTTGTTTGTCACTAAGATTTATGAAGAGTAGATTATCCCTTCTCCACAAGACATTTGCTTGATTTATATTTCCCCTAATGATCCTAAATTTCTCAAAATATAGCACTTTCTGCCTAGCATGTGTTCAGTAAATATTTTGTGTTAGAGATGTACCTTTTTAGAATATACAAACTGATTTATGTCAAATTGAAAAAGCTAATTGGTTTTATTTTGTTCAACTACTGATAAAATCCTAATTTTGTTGTATCTTTTTTTTTCCTTACATTCACTTTTCTAGATAGAGAGCCCCTTGACTACTAGATCCTTACAATGGTTCACTTATTCTCTATAGAGAGGCACTCTCTAGGATGGATCCAACTTCCTCACCAGATTTCTATACATATATTCTTTCCTTCGACCTCAGATGGTAGGATAGATTCACAATCAACTTTAGAGGTTGACCCCTGCTCTCTATGGCCCAATGGCAGGCCCTTGGAGCACTGAGGCTCTTTTCTAGGAGCTTGGCTTTAGAGAATTGTATTTTATTTTGACATTATGGTAGCTTCTCTCATCATAATGATCAGTTTAGTTTATTTATTTTATATCAATGACCTTCACACTCCTACTTTGTAAGTTTGTATGGCCACTTATGTATTGAGTAGTCCCATTGACCTACTTTTGGTCATTTGTTGGACATTAATAAACTTGTCATATGTTATTCCATTTATAGACTCATGGTCTCACTATGAAACAAAAGCCTGAACATTGTACTCTCCATTACTAATTTGTCTACCTTATATGCATACCATTCGTGCGTGCAAAGAATTAGGAAAAAAAGTAGAACACATTCTTTTAACCCTAGGTCATTATACGCTTTTTGAACAACTATTGTAGGTATGATTCCAAAGCCATGCCAATTGTTGAGGACTTTGTTGATATTTTGTTCATCACTACACTTTAACCAACCCAAATGGTGGTTGTAGTTGTACAGTGCAATGGAGGTAATGGTAGTGCAAGGATCTCATCATAGCATTGGACAACCTCTGAGGGAACATACATCTGCACATTCAGCCTCATTTTGTCCAAGACTCCAAGTGCATAAGTATTTAGCTCATTGTTTCCCAAAAAGTTTCTTTAGTTATTTACTTAATTTTTAATGCTCCTTGTATTCCATAATTGTTTGATTTCTTGCTTACTGGAATTCTATGTGATCATTTAAGGAACCGTTGCAATATTTAGATGTATCAAATAACTCTCTTTCAGGAAACATCCCTTCGTATATTGGAGCCATGGTGAAATTAGTAGACCTCAGCCTAGGAATCAATAAATGTTTTGGCCCTTTGCCTTTAGAAATTGGCAATATTGTCAATTTGGTAAATCTTTATTCCCCTTCCTTCTTGCTAAGAGGACCCATACCTAAAGAGATTGGAAATATGAGAAGCTTAGAAAAATTAGACTTGTCAAACAATCCTCTGCACTCTCCCATCCCAAACTCCATTGGAAATCCGCAAAACCTTACAATTTTGAATCTTGTGAATGCTGAGATCAATGGTTCAATCCCTACAGAGCTTGGTAATTATAGAAATTTAAGGACTGTGATGTTAACCTTCAAGTCTCTCACAGGTTCTCTTCTAGATACACTTGCAAATCTCTCCCTTTTTTCATTCTCCACAGAACAAAATCAATTGATTGGAACTCTGCCTTCTTGGTTGGAAAGGTGGCAGAAAGCTGACTACATTCTACTTGCTTCAAATCATTTTAGTGGCCACATTCCTCCATAGCTTGGAAATTGCTCCTCGATGACTCATTTGAGTCTAAGCAACAATCAATTGACAGGCTATATACCTCCACAACTATGTAATGCAAAGTTTCTAAGTGAAATTGACTTGGAGAATAATATGCGTCTGGGTACTGTTCAAAATACATTTATCAATTGCAAAAACTTGACCCAGTTGATCCTGAATCATAACCAGATTACTGGCAGGATTCCTGGATATTTTGGTGAGCTTCCTGTCCTCCTACTTGAGCTGGATCACAACAATTCAAGTGGTGAAATGCCTGAAAATATATGGAGTTCAACAACCCTCTTGGAATTTAGTGTTGCTTACAACTTCCTTGGAGGCAGGCTCTCTGCTGAAATGGGTAAGTCCACAACACTAGAACGTTTGATTCTTAATGACAATAAGTTGGAAGGAGAAATACCAAAGGAAATTGGTAGATTGTCAAGCTTGTCTGTGCTTTCTTTGAATGGCAATCGTTTGGAAGGAAGAATTCCAACTGAGTTTTTTCAATGTATCAATCTAACTACTTTATACCTTGGGAAAAATCATCTAAATGGAACCATTCCGAAGGATATTGGCATGTTAGAGCAGCTGGAATATTTGGTGCTTTCTCATAATGATCTTTCTAGTCCTATTTATACAGAAATTGTAGTAGGTTTTCAACAGGTTGATATTCCAGATTCAAGTTATCTGCAACACCATGGAATGTTTGATCTCTCCTGGAATCAAATTTCAGGGTCCATTCCAGAAGAACTTAGTGACTACATTGTCATTGTGGATTTGTTGCTTAATAACAACAACCTCACAGGAGTGGTGCCCAAGTCACTGGCCCATCTTACAAATTTAACAACTCTAGATTTATCATACAATAATGTGGTCAATGAAATTCCTAAGGAGATTGCAACAAGTAAAAAGCTTCAAGGTCTAGAATTGGCATATAATAAATTGAATGGCACTATTCCACCATAGCTTGGAGACCTCAGTAGTTTGGTGAAGATGAATATTACGAATAACAAATTACATGGGAATATTTCTGATACAATTGGAAAGTTAAATGGGCTTTCTCACCTTGATGTGATAATGAGCTCTCATGTGAACTGTGTAGATCTCTTGCAAACTTGGTCAACATCGTTGGTCTGTATGTACAACAAAACAGGTTATCTGGTGGCATTGTTGGCTTGCTTTCAAAGAGCACAATCTGGCATCAAATGACACTGAATTTGAGTTTAAATTTATTTAGTGGTTAAATTCCAAGATCCCTTGCCAATCTCTCTTGTCTAACCTACTTGGATCTTCATAGAAGTGAATTTATAGGTGCCATTGCTCCAGAGCTTGCTAGTCTTTCACATCTTATATACTTGGACATTTCTGATAATTATCTAACAGGAGTAGTCCCTGATGAATTGTGTGACCTTATGGATCTTAACTTCTTCAATCTGTCGGATAATCTACTGGAAGGAGCTATTCCTGAGGGTGGTGGATGTACTAATTTTACGGCTTCTTCATTTGTTAGAAACAAGGGTGTGTGTGGAAATCTGATAGGCCATAATTCCAATCTTAGTCCAAAACAACAGCCTCATCTATTAAGGACTGGGGTGATTATTGGGATCACAATAGGAAGCACCCTTTTTGTGCTCAGCCTCATTTTTGCTTTGTTAAAATCGAAAATGTTAAAGCAAGAGGCTTTCCCTAAGGTGGATGAGAAGAGAAAATTGAACCCAGCCATTGAACCTACCCTTTATATTATAAGTAATAGCAAGTCAAAAGAGCCCCTTCAGCATAAATGTAGCCATGTTTGAAAGGCCTCTCCTTCACCTGACATTGGCTAATATACTGCGGATTACAAATAATTTTTGTAAGACCAACATAATTGGAGACGGCGGGGTTGGTACAGTTTATAAAGATATACTTCCTGAGGAAAGAACTGTAGCCATCAAAAAACTTGGATAGGCTCGAACTCAAGGCCATAACATAATTGGAGACGGCGGGTTTGGTACAGTTTATAAAGATATACTTCCTGAGGAAAGAACTGTAGCCATCAAAAAACTTGGATAGGCTCGAACTCAAGGCCATAGAGAATTTCTAGTAGATATGGAGACCTTAGGAAAATTCAAGAACATAAATTTGGTTCCATTACTTGGATACTGCTCTTTCGGTGATGAGAAATTGTTGGTCTATGATTTTATGGTGAATGGAAGCCTTGATTATTGCTAAGGAACAGAGCTGATGCATTGGAGGTCCTTGATTGGCTGAAATGCTTTAAGATTGCTATGGGTTCAGCTAAGGGCATTGCATTTCTTCATCACGGCTTTATCCCTCACATCATTCATAGAGACATGAAAAGTAGCAACATACTGTTCGATGTTGACTTTGAACCTAGAGTTGCAGACTTCGGATTGGCACGCCTTATTAGTGCCTGTGAGACTCACGTGAGCAGATATAGCAGGTACCTTTGGATATATACCTCCAGAATATGGTCAAATTTGGAGATCGACAACCAGAGGTGATGTCTATAGATTTGGGGTCATGTTGCTTGAGATGTTCATAGGGAAGGAACCAACTGGACCAAATTTCAAAGATATAGAAGGTGGTAATCTGGTAGGATGGGTTCAGTAGATGATCAACAAAGGGAAAGCAACTGAGGCCTTGGATTCTGTCACTTCTAATGGATCTTGGAAGTTTCAAATGTTGCATGTGGCCTCAATGTGCACTCATGATGATCCTGTCAAGCACCCTAATATGCTGTAGGTTGTCAGGTTTCTTGGAGATATAGAAGGCCACCCTCAAACATTTGGCTAAGATCATTGGGAAAATACATCAATATTAAAGGTGATTTTTTCAACTTCATTTCAAGTAACTCTTGTTTCCTTTCATTTGGTTCCCATCTGTTTCCTTTCTTTGTGTTTGTTTTTTTGTCAACGTTATTCTATAAATCAAGCTTATGTTGGCTTTTGTTTCCTTTACCAGCTTTCAAGTTTCTCTCATACCTGGCAAAGGGACTAAGTTAATGGAAACGCCTAGATGAGAGCTTTTGTTGGGAAATTTTTGGCAAGACCCAACTAAGAGTGAGTTGCTGGGATATTTTCAAGATATCTGATTTGCATGAATATTATGCAGCTAGTGGTCTAACATAGTAGATATGTGTAAACGTCTAGATGCTTTAGAAGATCTATGTAGAATACCATACCAGTTATAACTACTATATGTTCTCAAACTTTGCAGTGTTCTTGATATGTTTCACAGAGTACATATAGTGCAGCTAAGCCTATTTCTGTTTTTGTTGTATACAATGCTTCCACTAAAAACAATTTAAAGAATTATCTGATCCTTTGGAGGGTAGAGATCTTGGAATTGTTCATTATTTAATTGTCCTCTCTTACACATTTTTTGAAAAATCTCAAAATTCATGTACTCTTAACATATAATTTTTACAAAGGGAATTAAGCGCGATGTGCAGGACATCTCAACCAATCGTTACTCGCAAGGGCTGACAGTAATAACAAATCTTTTTTTTCTTTCTTTCTTTTAATCTGTCTTTTCGTCGTCCTGAATTTGTACACTTAGGTATTCTTTGATATGAAGAGTTGAAAAGCAAAACACTTCACATTCTCTTCTAGCTTTAATATTTGTACACAATTTTCAGGACATGGTTGAAATTATTCTACAGAATATTTATTTTAGTGAATTTCCAGAGTTGAAATTGCACATTTATTGTTTGAGAATGATCTGAGAATTTATTTATGGCATTGTATAATACATATTTATTTTCCATTATATTATGATTGTGTATGAATGATAAATTTATTGTTATTTAAATAGGCACAATTTGGTATCAAAATATCGTTTTGCATGCAGTTGTTGAACTATACATAGCAAATTAAATTTCATCATCCAATCAATTATGTTGATGAAGTAGAGTTTGAAGTTGTCCCATTAGAAATGTGCATGGTGTGAATGTTTAGTAAGGTGAATGCATCATTGTGATGTAATCCAAAGTCTCATAAATCACTGGACTTGTCAAATATGACCAAGCTTGATTAGTGATAATGCAAAATTCAAGATCAAATGCCCTTAGTACTCATTTCAATTTTTGAAGCACACAAATTGTTGAAAGCATTTTTCTTTGTTAGTCTTGCAAGAAAAGAAAGATGGGAAAATGACACTCTCTAATCAAGGGTGTTAGGACCCCAAGGTTTCATCATAAAGAATATAGCGTGGATAGAGAAATCGTAGAAGTAACTAGATAACTTATTACAACGACATTATGGATTATTTCAAGAACGAAAAAGATTGCCTTTGAGTTGCATAATCAAAACTCTGTGAAAACTAAAGGAAGAAACCCTATTGTTCAAATCTTTCATCCTTTTATCCCACCAACTGTTCAAACCCCTCTATACTTTCAAGCTCCTCCTTGTGTTCTGAATCCACCTAGACAAATGGTTGCTAGGTTTTCTCCATTCATCGTAGGAGACCTATTGGCATGAGACCAACATTCCTCTAATATAATGGGCATAATTTTCATATGTTAGGTACTAATTCCCAAAATACATTGAAATAAGTGGAACCAATCCACCAATTGATTGATTGATCTTCTTTGTTGCCTCCATGTTAGGATTCTTTTGCAATTATATGTCTAGTTAATAACTTTTGGAACTGAAGTGTATGCCTATGTGCAACTTGAGATATCTTTAGCAACCATGCTCCTACAAATTTCAATAGCATCCTTAAATAATTGTTTTTGTTGCTATGCATAGAGCCTAGGTGCTCCAAGACATGTCTTCTTAATCTCAACTAGCTCATGATCATTAATATATGCTTAGATCACCAACCTCCTTTGTTGATTGCATTTGTTTTATCATGGATGGATGGCTTAGTATGATGCCTTGGAGTCTATATTGGTAGATGTTTGGTTCATGTGATGGTGACATGGATAATTTGTGATCTCATTTGATATGGATGGAGCTCTCTGAGCCCTCAGTAGTTCTATGGATGATTGAAATCAAACTTGGGCATGTTGTCCTATTTAATCCTCATACATGAATCAAAATGATTTCTGGGCACATTCCTTGATGACTTGGGCATATGTTGAGCCTCCTTACAACATAATTAGTTGATTTGGGATATTTTGGGCAGTTCTGGTATTTGTTAGCCTCAAACAACAACAGATCAACATATTGGTTTTCATTTCTTGTTTATTGGTTGTTTACCTTTCTTTCTCCTTCTCATCCCCCATAAGCCTTCACGTTCACAGGTCTATAGAACAGATGAAATCTAGGATTATGTGGACTAGTTTTACACTTTTAGTGTTTTGCAAGAGGCCTTTTTTCTACTTCAAGGTTTTCATCTCTGCTTTGAGCCCATTAGTGTCTTTGAAGTTCTTATGTACATGGATTGCTATTGGTGGTAAATATGAGCTTTAATGTCAATTATTTAAGAAGTTGTAGAATATGATTTATTTTGCAGTGTGTGAATATATATCTTGCTTCTGTCAGATGTTTAGCTAATTGCTTTTGTGCTTTGCACCTTTGAGTTATATCCTTTGTTCTTAACATAGGCTGGTTGGCAGTTTATTATTTAGCACAAATCAATATTTTTGTTTTTGTTTATATTTTTCGTCGATTCTGCGGTGATATGTTCTTCAATTGTTAATTATTTGCCCTTCTTTTCCCATACACCATCCCTTCCTAGCCAACCTAACCATCACAACCTATACATAAAAATGGAATAAAGAAAGAAACAGGAAAAAGAAAAAGAAAAAAGAAGGATACATGCATTGTATGGCCATTCTATCTCACACAGAACAAGATCTACTAGATTGATTGTTTACATTGTTTGATTCAGGTCAGCCAAGAAACATGGCAATGGCATTAATGGAAACCATGCAAGAGAAATCAGACATGACTGGAATGGCCACAAATACTATCCTTCCTCGAGAAAGGGGATGAGAAGATGAAATTGGTGTTGGATTAACAGATAAGAAATGGCCAGGATGGGACTACACAAATTTGACATACTCGGGATTATGGTGAGTATTGATTGTTGACACTCTGTTAACAGAATTCATAAGAGCATTGAGACTGACGAGTATTGATCTGTCAATACTCTATCAAGGAAAATCATAACAACATTAAGGTAAGTAATCATCTCAAAGATGGACTTGTCGTACTAGGGAGTGTTGGGAGTCATACACAAGAGTGTGGAAACTATGGTTTGGAGGTCTTATGCATACGGGGAGGGTTGGTGATGGGCATACTTTTCTGGGTCAAAATTTAGAAATGAAGGTCTCCCACCAAAATCTGCCTTTTGGCCTCTAAGTTCTCAAAGAATGAATAAAAAAACTCTTGCTCAATGACTTAGTGAAAATCTTCCAATTATGCAATGAGAGCAAGCCAATAGAGCATTGACCATTGTCCTAAAGCCATTGATCCTGCATATAGGGTCATCATTCAAAGTGATTTGGAGTGAGTAATATTTCTAGAATGAAACAATATTTGACCTTTCAATGGCATAATTTCCTTTAAAGAGTGGTCAATGAAGAACACTAGTAAAGCGGGGAATGTAGGATCCTTTTTCCCATCTTGCACAATCTTGAAAAGGAGATCTTAGGGTTGCTTGATCCATAATAAGAGTCAGATTTTGGTGTTTGATCCATAATAAGAGTCAGAATCAATCAGGTCCTAAATTGAAAGAAGAGAGTTCAGTCTAAAAGGTGTTTCAGCAGGACCATGTGCTGCAGTCCAATAACTATGCACATCAGAGTGACAATCGATAGTGTTATGGACACATGTCGCACTTATATTTTAGTTGTATGCACATAAGCACTGACCCAGGGGCACAAATTTGGGTGCAGTCTCACAATTTAGTTTGACGCAGGTTTGCTGAAGTGGATAGAGATCTCAACAAGTGGTTATGAGCAAAAGCTCACAGTCATAAAAAATTGTCACATATTTTATCTGTCTTTTCATCTTCTTGACTATTGTACACTAATGTATTGTTGAGATATGAACAAATTAGATCTAAAATGCCTCATATTCATCATTTTGTATTTATATCCCTTTCTCATTTTGTAATGGGGTTGAGTAAAGGTAGTAGTACAACTGATTCAATTCCATTGGATCTCTGGAGTTCGTAGAAATTGATGGATTGTAGTTGATGATAAAAGATTCAATTCTGTTCATATCTTTGTTGTACATAATGTTTTGTTTAATGAAATTTTGGATTTGATATTTTCTTCAATTTTTTTTTTCCTATTGTGTGGATTCATTTTCCAAGATTGTTTGATTACTTCAATATTTGCTTGCCATTTTATATTGGCTGTGTATGAAAGATTATTTATTGCAGTTGTTGCACTTATTTCCACTAGGCATACTTTGGGATAATATTGGTATTAGACTTTTAGAGCATTTGTTTCACATGTAGTTGCTGATTCGCTACACAATTTATGGGAAATATTTGCTCTCAGACAAAGAAGGAAATGGAGGATGAATTGCAGAGTTGTGTTGGAATGGTTGAAGCCAAAGTTGCTACTCTAAACTCAAAATTTGGGCCTATGGATGGTCAATTAATGAATATAGCCCATCTGTGGTAGAATTTAACAACTTCTATAACAACATGATAGGCTACTATTCAATAGAAATTGTTTGATAGCAATCTAGGCAAGAAATGAATTACTTCTCAAGGAGGCTCGATGCTAAATCTAGGTTCCTCTTTCAAAGTGAAACCCAAAGTGAAAATTTCATTCTACAACCAATCAGGCAGAGGCCTTGGACTTGATAATTGCCCAAGGAAGTTAGATCCCCCTTTTTCAAAGTGCAACAATTTACAGATGATGACAAAGCTGTATTTGAAAAACTATGCATGCCTAGGCAAGCTTTGCTGTGATGGGAGGATTTATGTGAGTGCAAGATAAATATTGGTTCCATGCAGGCTGTGACTTGGGACATATTTAAAGCCTCAATGAATAAAAAATTCTACCCCCTTAATTATTGGAAGCTCTTAACAACAAGAGCGACAATACCTAATTTAAAAATCCAATCAATTGGTAGATGCCTATATGTTATATAGCATTTAACTCAAATTGATGCATGAAGAAGCCGAATTGGTGGTCAAGTTAAATTAGCAAAAGCTAATAAAAGTTGGAAGAAGATTAATAGTGTTGTTGTTGCTAATGCACAGCATGGTGCACAAATGAAGCCATTTAGTGGGACTGTGAGTTCTGTGCATTGTCTTTTAACTTGTGTGAGCAGTGAGGCTATGTGGGCATGGCAGTGTGAGGGAGACCATGTGAGGGAGAGTTGAGACCTTCGGCCTGTGACTCCCAGATGCTGTGAAACATAATTCTTTCTTCTAGATGTTGTGGACTATTGGAATCGTAGAAACCTTGTGCTGGATATTTATTGTTGTGGCCATAGTTAAAAGTTAAAACTTAATACCTCAAGTATTTTCCATAGTCCCTTGTTGGATATTGTGGGTACAGTGAATAGTAAATATTTAATTATTTTCTGCTGTCGGACAATAAATACCTCAAACATTTACTATTACATGGCTGTTGGTTGTGACGTTGCAACTGGGAGAAAATACTCAGAATAGCGTCTAGCATTGCTGGAAGAAAATGCTCAGAACAAGGTACTTCTAGACTTGTTCTCTTGCTATTGTGTACTGGATATTAGCAGTTGGGTGTGCTTTTTCCAGTTGCATAAGCTTAAATTGTTGTTATGTAATATTTTTAATGGTTAACGTTTCAATTCTCATATTTTAAATCTTTTTATTATTTGGGCTGGCCTCCTATGTTGGAGACTTCAATGTTCCATAGATTTTGTGGGGTGATTCCACATGTCCCCTTGGATGTGTTCCCTTGCTCCTAAATTTGCACATCCCAGAAACTTGGTGGAACATTAGTGTTTTTTTTCCTTGGAAATAAATCCTTGGGAAACGTTTGGGCACTTGCCCCCATTTTGATGATGGTACCCAATCTAAAACTGGTGGTGTAGACTTTGTGTGCTTAACTAACCTTGTGGTAATCTAACAGCTGACTGACACACAATATGTACATTAAGCAAATAATTAAAGTAACACATTAAGCATATGATGAAGGTAACAAAAAGAATTATGATAAGATAAGATGATTTTATTAATGTCCAACAAATGATCCCAAAAGTAGGTCAAGAGGACTATGTAGTACCCTGATTACAATACAAAGTGAGATCCCAAAAGTAGCTCCTATAAAAAGCTAAAATCTAACAATACAAAGTGGGATCCCAAAAGTAGCTCCTATAAAAAGCTAAAATCTAACAATACAAAGTGGGATCCCAAAAGTAGCTCCTATAAAAAGCTAAAAGCAGAACTCAAACCTAACCCCAACTCCATATATGAATTTGAGGTTATGTTTTAGGTAAAAAATAGATTCTACATTATACTTTTTTGTTGTATCATTGATGATTTGAGCTACATTACCTTCATGTAGCTTATTTTAAGATTGATGGTTTGATATTTATCTCTTACATTGTCTCTTTCTTGTATTTGATAGGAAATGACGCTGGAATTTGAGAAAGCTAGGCTAAGGAGCTATCTCTTCACATAGATAGTTTCCTAACATTAAATGATAAATAACTAATTTGACAACACTTTCGCTAAGAAAGAATGGGCTCATTCAAGTACATGAAACCATGTTGGTGTTTAGCACAAATATCTTGACAAATTTTTATGGTTTGTTTATTGCTTTTGTTTGAAGCATTTTGTCGATTTTTGAATTTTGTGTGTATTTTGGTTAAATATTGTGTTAATTCCTTGAAATGATTCTAGTTCTCATTCGATGCTTGATTTAACCCTTTGTTGTAGCTTAAATCAAGGTTGGTTTTAGGATTTGAGAAAAGATTTTTTTATTAACTTTTAGTTGCATGAATTAATTTTCTTTAGTTTTTCAATTCTTTTACGCTGACTGTATATTTTCTTTGTAAATACTTATCGTTATTCAAAAAAATAAACGAGCTCTACATATCTAAGCAAAGAGAAAAATGGTCTATGGACTAGGTTCTTATGCATTGATCGTAGGATACCTATTGGCACAAGACCAACATTCATCTAATGCAATAATCAATTGGCATAATTACAATGCATAATTGTATTAGCCTCCATGACCATAATTGGCTAGTGGAGGCCAAGATCGAGCATAATGTATGATTCTATGAGTTTATCATTTTGTCAAGATTCAAGTCCCCACATGTCCATTGGACCATTAAGGGACGAGATAACAAGTGGAGTCCCCACTTGCCCTGAATCTAGTCAGTGCAGTTTTGTTTCACTGACACCTTCCTGTTGTGACTTGTGAGTCTACATGTTATGTTGTTGATGATGTGATTCATGTTATTTGACTAATGTTGTTATTCTTTTATTTTGACAATATTCTATAAATCAGTGAAAGATTCACTAGTTTTTACAATTTTTTATAATGAAATGAAATATTTGCCAAGTTTTTACAACATTATATAATAAAATGAAATATTCACCAAGATTTTACAACATTATATAATAAAATGAAAGATTCGCCAAAATTTTAGAACATTAGATATTAAAATGAAAGATTCGCCAAATTTTTTATATATACATATTATATTATTGATAAAATTGCCTTCAAATTTTCCTATATATTGGAGAGATTCGCCCAATTTTTATACATATAAATTTAGGGGGGTTTCTTAAAATCATCCATGCTTATGGGAATTGAAAAATTCTTGTACTAATAGAAGACACATGCAATGGTAAATGTCTTGTTTTTTATTATGGTTACAAGCGAGTTTGTCCCCTTTTTAATCTAGACAAACTCAACTGTTAAGATTTTTTATTGACTCTACAATGTGAGAGATTAAATTGCTCCAAGAGATAATCCAAACATAACGCGATGATTATTCCAAACTCCAAGAAAACATAGATTCCCAAACCAAAAAAAAAAGGAAAAAAATTTCAAACTGTGGTATGCCCAGACAATGGTCTAATGAAACCAAACCAATGATCTTTTAGCTCTTTGAGGATTGCATGGAGAAACAACAACAAGAAATCATAATTTTGTTGAAGGAAACTCAGTCAGGAATGAAGAAAAAGTCAGTGGAGAGGGATTGTTATATATATATGACTACAAATCATAGTGGGAAATAAGAAGCACACAAAGGGGGTAGGAAGAGGACTTGTAATAGTCATGAGAGTGTAAGCCACGGCAAGCTGAGTAATGAGAATTTTGACAGATATATAGTTGAGATAAAGACATGCCTTAATGTGTTAATGGAGTTGCTACAGGAAAATGATGAAGACCAAAGACAACAATGGAATGTTAGGAAAAAGGTTAAATGGCCTATTGTGCATTTTTTTATGAGGAAATTTATGCACATAATGAATATTTTCCTTAAGATAGAGAAAAAGTTGACGAAGAATAGACACAAATAAAGTGCTTGGATGGAAAAAGAAAAACTCGGGGAAGTTCAGTATGAGAAAAGGTCTTTAGAAAAAGAATAAGTTCTCTATTGTGAACTTCAGCATGTTGATTTATTTGTAACTTCGGAAGATATTTTGATGTATATTTGTTATACAGCTGATTGGCACCTCTCCGTCCGAGTGTTGACTTCCCTCAGGTCGGCACACAAAAGGACACTTATGGATTGAGGTTTGCCTATTTTAATTATACCTTGGTTGATGATGAAATACATTGCCTATATGCCCAGCTGGTTACTTTGCTATTTTGAGATTTTGAGTGCATGCACGACTATCTCTATTGGCATCTCGCGCATATGCACGAGTATTATGTTCAGCAGGTCGCGCATACATCTATGCGCGGGATAGAGTCGTGCATCATGCACGGGTTGCTTTACTATAGACCCACGCATGGTTTCCTCAAAATTAGTTTTTAAAAACACGAGTTAATGGGAGACTAGTTGTTTCATTTACCTTAATCCCATTAACTGCTATAACCTCCCTAACCTTC
>LPNX010128125.1:0-23133 GCA_001517045.1 Pseudotsuga menziesii
TGCCCTGCAGAAGAGAAAAACCCTCAAATTTTTCCAAGGTATAATTATGTACATCCACATGTACATGGAGTTGCCACCTAGTCGAAATAGGTGGGCAACACGCTGAATGCCTTCTCTCAATAATTAATACACTGCATAAGTTTCATTTGAACACCAGCACAAAACAAAATCGATTTCAATCAGTACTAAAACATAGGCAAAGGACCAAAACTCCGTTCAATTCTCTAGTTCCCAAACCCCCGTTCTTCCCTTCGCTCACGTGTGCTGTTACCCTGAATCCCCGTCGCACACAGTGGAAAAAAAAAAAACAGCCAACGGATATCTCAGTCCATAGAACAACGAATACTCTGCGATTTGGTTATCTCCCAACGCCAATGGAAATCTCAGTCCACTAGAACAACAGATACTCTGCGATTTGGTTAACTCCCAATGCCAACAGAAATCTCAGTCCACTAGAATAGCAAATACTTACCCAATTTTTTTTTTGATGCGACTGTCAATTATCCTGAACTCGTGAATTTCCAAATAATGTATATTCTTTTATGTTGTCATATGTTCATATATTTATATGAAACAATAAGATGACCGGTTTCCTTAATTTAATGAATATATTTGCCATATTTTATTTTTGAATGAAACTTTTCCTTGTTTTACTGAGTTAATTTTTTATATTAAAAAAAAGTTATTTAATATACATATTTTTTTTATCTATTCAACTATTTTAAAATGTTTTATTTATTAAAACCTTTTTTTTTTAATATTTGATTCATTAATGGTAAAAAATTTTAATTAAAATTTTTTATTTATTAACCTATTTTAATACATCATTATTAAATCTTTTTAAATTTTTTTTTATCATTTAATCTTGTTAATATTTTGATTAAACCAACTTGGAGGTACTTGACCACACTCCAGGAAGTTCAGGGATTTTGCCATTGTCCCAAGGGCTCCAAGGGCTTCAGACTTGGGCTTGCGCAAAGTCAAAAGGTCTCCTCTGACGCTGACACTTACTCAACCCAGGAAACAAGACACATTAACATACACTTGTTGGCATCAATGACAATTTAGTCAACATGGGATCATGTTTACCTCAGAGTGAGGGCAAAGAAAAGTTCTTTGAAGCTTGGAAGTTGTGCCAAGTTGTCACCTAGATATTGTGGGCCATTTGAAGTACTTGAGAGGATAGGGCCTGTTGCATATAGACTTGCATTGCCTGCTAATACTAGAGCTCATAATGTTTTTCATGTTTCTTTGCTTAAGAAATATGTACATGATCCTAACCATGTGATAAATTGGGATGTGATTCAGGTGGAACCCGAGGGAGAATTCCAAATCGAGCCAATGCGCATCCTCGACATGAAGGTCACAATGCTCCGGAACCGGGCCATAGGGCAGGTCAAGGTGCAGTGGGAGCATTACGGACCTGAAGAGGCTACATGGGAGCTGGAGGATGCCATGCGATTGGCACATCCATTTTTGTTCAATCCTGCGGAACACTGAGGTGGTACCAGTGTGGCATTTTTGTTCAAATTTTGTAAAGCACTGAGAACAGTGCTATTGAAGGGGGAGGGGAATGTAATACCCCGGTTTTAACCCCGTTTGCATTAAAGTACATAGGATACATATGTTGTAAATAATATTGGTGCGGAGTTAAAGGCCAAGGCCCCACCATAGATCTATTTATGTTGTGTTTTTGATTAGGAATGGTCACCGATAGTATATCGGGACATGCGGCATATATTTAATTATGGCATCATGTAAACACGCACTTTTTAATTAAATCACTCAACCAGCTATGTTCGCAGCAACTAAATTGAGAAGGGGCATGATTCCAAGGATAAGGAAAGGGGGGGGATGTGAAACATTGAGTCACGGGGGGGGGGGAACTATGTGTCACCACCTCCCTTGGTTATTTTCTTCTTTTTGTTTGTTGAGGCAGCAATTGGCTGGCAAGAAGACCACTGCCACGCCATGCTTGCTCCCCTCTCCATGACGTAGGGACTGTTTTTTCCCACTCCCTCGGATCGTGGTTGTTCGTCTTCCTCATGCATGACGAGGGATAAAACGTTTTACCATCCATTGTGTGGGGGTTCGCCTCCTCTCTCTCGCGCAAATTGCTGGTCTGTAATTCTGTTCGTTCCATCCACATAGAGAACCAATTTTGGCCTCCATGCATTAGACTGTGTATTGTTTTTCATCCATCATAGCGGATTCTGAGCGGAAATTACTTGGATTTTTCCCATGGATTGATGGGTGCGATTCCCCACGCATTGATGACTGAGTTACCTACAGCGCAGCATTGGTAAAAGATCAGGGCGACCTTTTCTGTGAATCCATGCTGAGCTGTGAATGTTGGCTGTGTATTTTGACCATTTTTCTGGTCTGTGTAAGTCTCACAGCGATAGTATTAAAAATTGGGTTGCTGTGGGTTCATGTGAGTGTGTTAACTGTTGTTTGCCACGATGGCTTGACTGTGTTTTTCATTGTAAACGCTTGAATAGCTGTTGGGATTCCTGCATGCAGCAGATTTTTCCCTGGACTACTTTTGGGTTGGTGAATGATGGCTTGAGGTTCTTGATAAACCTGGTGGGTTGAGAACCACATGGGCAGAGCTATTGAACTGGATTTCTTCTCCACAACCCCTGAAGAGCATTGGAGGGAAGATCAGGGTCTGAGGGACTACGTTGCAGAGAAGGGACTGAATTCCTTGTGTTGGGTGTGTGTGGGTGTTCTAGAATCCAGGCTGGTTCTGGTGTTGGTGTCTACAGCTCTTCAGTGAGCTCACCAGCTTAGCATTATCCTTTCCCAACTCCTGGATGGCCTGATAAACCCAACTTTGTTGGCTTGGCTGATCTGCTGTTTGCCTGATAAACCCAATCGTGTTGGCTTGGCTGAACTGTGTACCCTCGTGGTGTTGTTACCCTTGACTATGTGTAAGCCTATTAGTTCCTTATTCCTTGGGGAGTCATGCTCGGCTCGGGGGTGGCAGCATTGCTGAGAGATTTATGAGCGTGCTAGCCTATGGTTGGGTGGAACGTTGCAGCGACGTAGCTGGTTGCGGAATGAGTTCTTTATAAAGATAAGTAATCTTGTCTATTCTACTTCTGCAATCCTATTTACTGTTAATGATCATGATGAACATGTTGAGTGCTTATATGACTGTATGTTTCTTCCGCTGTGTATGATAAATAATCATGTATGCATGCTTTAGTTCAAGCATTTTATTTTAGCATTTCAACAATTTTTATGAATGCACATGTTCATGGGGCTGGTAGCCGGATGGTTAACGCCATGGTATCGTCCTCTTCACCGGTCGGAGGGTCGGGGACGTTACATCAGATGTAAGTGCTGAGCCTTTCTGACATGGTGGTAGGCTAGGTCTCCCATGGTTGGATGTAAGTGCTGATCCTTTCCTACATGGTGGCAGGCTGGGCCTCCCATGCTTGGATGTAAGTGCTGATCATTTCTAACATGGTGGCAGGCTGGGCCTCCCATGGTCGGATGTAAGTGCTGAGCCTTTCCGACATGGTGGCAGGCTGGGCCTCCCATGGTCGGATGTAAGTGCCGAGCCTTTCCGACATGGTGGTAGGCTGGGCCTCCCATGGTCGGATGTAAGTGCCAAGCCTTTTCGACATGGTGGCAGGCTGGGCCTCCCATGGTCGGATGTAAGTGCTGAACCTTTTCGACATGGTGGCAGGCTGGGCCTCCCATGGTTGGATGTAAGTGTTGAGCCTTTCTGACATGGTGGCGGTCTGGGCCTCCCATGGTCAGATGTAAGTGTTGAGTCTTTCCGACATGGTGGCAGGATGGGCCTCCAATGGTCGGATGTAAGTGCTGAGCCTTTTCGACATGGTGGTAGGCTGGGCCTCCCATGGTTGGATATAAGTGTTGAGACCTACATCCAACATAAAAAAGGGCTAGCTCTATAGAAATTCCTATGATGAGTAGATTTGAGAGATAACACCATTTGATCGAGACAACGACAGAAGTGATGATGATGATCCGACTTTGATGATGATCCAATGATGAAGACTTGTGCTGATGAACTGTGTTAAGAGAAAACCTTCATAGTTAAGAGAGAGTGTTGATGTATTTGTAACTTCGGAATGTATTCACTTGTATATTTTATATTGTACTCCATTGTACCCCGACGAAGATGTTTGTTCCTCCGATTGGGAGAGTCATTAATATAATAAATTCATGTAAAGTCATTAAGGTTAACCCTCAGTTGTAAGTCGGGGCAATAGTCCCCACAGTTGAGTCATATTAGGGTTATTAGACTCTCCTAGTGAGGTTGGCCCTGTAGAGTAATTGTCAAGAGGAAAAAAAGTATAAATAGAGAGTGAGACTCTCTATTTGTCACACAGATTCACCTAACAATAGCCCATGAGTGAGAGAGGAGTAGCTCGCACAAGCGAGTGAGAGAACAACTGTCGGAGATCATCTTTGTATCTTTGGGTTTTACTTTTTCTATTGGTGTTCATTCTATCTCTGAGGAAGTTGCGTGTTTTCTCCTTTATGGTTTCCCCGAGGAAAATTATCTGTGTCTCTTGTCTCTTGTGATTATTGTTGTGCATGTTATTCTCTTAGATAAGATCCTAGATCATATTGATTAAATGATAAACATATAACACCCCTCATTATATCCCATCGAGAAATTTGGAACCATTGGCTCTTGAAGAATAATAGAGAATTTTTTTTGGGATCTCTTGTCTGATGTGAATTATTGAAGAATGTTCTTTGTGATTGACTGATGCTATTTCTTTCTTAGACTAGAAATCATTGGTGAATATGTGACATATTTTTCTAAATCCATTTTACTTGCTTAATAGGGAAATCGATTTGGAGGGGGCCGCACTTGTGGAGGGATCCACCCTACTCTATCATCTAAAATTTGTGGTTACAGGGAGTATTTCTATCGCATGATCTCTTACTCTATAATTTTTTATTTCTCGTCAGCATTTTTAATTTTTCTTGTTGATATCATTGTTCATGCTCGGCTTGGAAGGAAGGAGGGTGCACTTAGCTTCGTTGGGCGACTTAGAAAAAAATGGATTTTCACCATTGCTCCACTTGATCTATGTGGAAATAGTCTTCATTACTTCAGAATTCATCATCAGAAACATAAGGTAAGTTGTCCCAGGTAAGATCCATCCATATTCTTTGCATCTGATTGGGGTTGCATTTTCCTTTCACATCAAGCTCTCTTTAAAACCCTTATCTCTTAGTTTAGTAGGTTCTGGTTTGCAGCGAGCTATGAAACTGAAAACCCACTTTGGAATAATTTTAAAACCCCTAAGTTTAAAATTTCATGACCATCAGACTCCATTTTCCCATCCAACACACTGGTCTACCTTTTAGGGGGAGACATCCTTCTTGGGGGGGCTGCGTTTTTTCAGATCCGTAAACTGGGTATTTCTAGTTTCACATCCATTTTCCTAATCTTACACCTATTAATCAACCAAAGTGTCAAATTTTACTTAATTTCACCATTTTACCTTAGATCCAATTTCTATGCTTAAAACCCTAGGGTAAATTGAGGCTTTTCACATAGACACCCATTTCCTCTTAGTAATTATGCAAAACTCTAATTAACCTTCCTACTAAGAGGTTTAATCAAGTTTCCCTAGGTTATTCAATTCCTCCTCCCCTAAGCCAAGTTTAAGTGTGTATGTAAATGACCCTTCAACTCAAGAGAATGATGATAATGAACAAATCTCAACCCTTCAGGATTATGACCTTGATATTGATATAAAATGAGAACTTATTAAAAAAAATTCATCAGTACTTGAAGAAGGCTCAGATAAAGAGGGGGAACAAAATGATAAATATTAGGAACCATTCATAGTTGATTCTCTCATCTGTGAATCCATCGAAGATCCTCATTGCTTGGTTGACGATTATTTTGATTCAAATTTTGATCATATCTTGAAAGAAGAACAATCACATGATAATTATGATATGATTGTAAGTGAACCTGATCAAAAGAATCATTGTCCGAATGGTATCAGTAAAATTCCTCATCCAATCCTTAATCAAGAGGTGTTGGTTCAATTTGTGGATCTTGACCTTGTTTCAAATCTTGCAATCATTCCTGGAATTAAATTGAAATTTTTTCGTCTCACCAAATTTCGTGATCAATTATTCTAAGTCATCTGGGAGAAAATTTTCAATCCACCCTCCCATCCCAAATTTTTGAGTCTTCTTGAATGGGTTTGTTTTCTAATCAAGCTGTTACTTTCAAAATCTTCAGTAAGGAGTCTAAACACTGTCACATAATTGGAGAAAATACACTTTTTTTTCTAGTCTGCTTAGATGAATACCATTTTTCAGTTTACCAATCTTTCTTATAGGTGGTTGGAGGTGTGTAAATATCAATTTCATTTTTCTTTTTTTTTGAACAACAAATGGGATTGATCTCAATCTCAGTTTCATTACATTACAACTTATCCCCATTTGGTTCCTCCATTTGTCCTGGAGTGAATAGAATTGAATGTCCTAGTCGGGTAGAGGAGAAAACAAATAATTTCCTAGAGGGGCTAAATCATGACTCATATTGTCTTCTTTCATCAAGGTCAAACTCACATTATGTTTATGATCCCATTGCCATCTTGATGGATGAAGTCTATAAAAACTAGTTCCAGCCTTGGCATGATTTTATTCAACATCTTTCTTTGAATATCAAGCAGCATGTTAGAATGGTTTTGATTTTCATTTACATTTCTTCCAAACCATCTCTGACTTGTTATATCATTAACTGCAAAGAAATATCAATTAATGTGTTCAGCAAGTGGCTGCATTGGATTTATGACTTTACTTAACACTTATCTAATTGGTTAGGTTAGAGTAGGTAGGCTTTAAATAAGCTATTTTGAGCAGTAGTTTGAGTCTTTTTCTGAGTGTTACATGTTCTTGTCTTTTGAGTCTTTTCGGCCATTAAGTATGGCCAGTTGCTTGGTTTGGTTATTTGCAATTGTTTGACAAGTTCTTAGAATATATTTTATTTCCATCATTTTTGTTATGAGTTTATTTTATGCATATATTTTTCTCATACATGATGCTCTGGTATTTCTTGCTTCCATGTGCATAGGAACATGTACACCTAAAGAGGAAGTAGAAAATTGAAGTGCTGGATTTTTGTTGTTAAGATGGTGCTGTAGACCATAAATTTATGAGGTTCTCAAGCGCTCTCTCCCTTAGAGCACTTGTCCTAGTCGGAGCCAGATGTTATCACATATATTGTAGTTGGGATATCATGATGTAACATATAGATTGATCTCTTTATTTTTCTTAGCTAGAAAGTCAGATGGGGATACAACATGGATCATCAATACAACATGATCCATTTAGATCCTTTTTTCTATTGCAGATGCAGAGTATTTCCTTTCTAGGAATGATATCTCCTTTTCCATTGAGATGACTTCAATGGTGACTTAGTTCATTCGAGCATAGCAATAGATATGTTACAGAATTAACAGATAGGCATAGCAGATAGAGACATGTATTTGGTGAGATTAGGTATTATTGCTTCTTGGTTGGATTTTGCTCTCTGATGTATACTAACACCTTTGAATTGTTATTCTATGATGATTATGGCGACCTATGCTTATATTATATGTTATACTTATGACTAACTTTTTCTAAGAATGATTAGAGAATTTGATGTTGAAGACCATTGCTTATGTCATGCTTTACACAACTTTTAAACTTTAGTGCTATGTTGGTTCCATGTATCACTTGTCCTCATCCATCCAGTTTCATCCATGATTGATATTACTCATCACTTATGATTGATTGAGACCTATGAGATTGAATATCATCTTCCCCACTTTGACCCCTATGCATGATGGATCCCATGTTGTTTTGTGTCTCAACTCTGAGTTTTGCAACAAAACATTCCCACACCTCGATCCTTCTAGGCTAGGAGAGCCCATTGGTGTTGGTTCCTTAGCTTAGGCAAGTTGGGTTTTGAATCTTGGACCTCTATGGTCGGTTTCCCCTGATGTTTGGCCTTGACTACGGATATTCGCCCCTAGTTGACCGAAGAGTTGTTAGCTAAAACTTGAAGCAATATGTCTACCATCATTACATGCATTATGTGTTGCTATACACTGTGAAATGCAATCCCTCAAATAAAGTTTCAAACTTTGTCCTTATACACAACCCAAAAAGGATATGAAATGAAATTGTGAAAGGACCAAATAAAGCAGTGGATACAAAAAATGCTAAATCTAAAGAAGGTTGGCTATCTTATCTAGAAATGTAATGATTAATTCCTCATGGAGCCTGCAGGTTTTGATGTGAGATGGAGTAAGGGACAACTAATTCGAAGTGTCCCCTCTGATCTCTTAACTAGAGTTTTTTGTGTACTCAATGCAAGGGTCCTAGAAAAGATCCTCATGGAGCTTAATTTTTAGCTTGGATGTGAGTTGTAGACATGTTAAAATTGAATGGACTCTTTTCAGAGCAACTCATTCACTTGTGAGACACCACCATTCCCTATTTCTATCTGTCATGCATATGTCACTATGGTTGTGTGTATTTGTCATCATTCAGAGAGATCATATGGTTAAAGTCAATTAGAAGTCATTGCCCTTTTTCCTTAGCCTTGTTTTCCATCTTCACCCAACATTGGAAAATTGATTACATTTTGCAAGTATGGCATATGCAATGAACTTCCAAATGATTCAAAGACTATTCAAAGGCACATGTATATTCTATTGATTATTATTATTATTATTATTGTTACCATTATTTAAATTGGGTTTTAATATACATCTTGGAGAAGTTCTTACCTTGAATGCATCCAGGTTCAGTTATTTTTAGTATCCCACCTTCAGTTTGGGTACTTTAACCAGGTCAACCCAGTTGACCAAGTCAAACATGATTCCCAAGGAAGTGAATACTAAAATTGATAGTGCTTATATTTTCTCCAGGCATGCCTAGGTCCAATACTGCATGCAGTTTCAATTTTCAAAGTTTGGCCCAGTTTTTCATGATCAATGATTATTATCACTTTATTATGGTCAGCTCACATTTTTGAAACAGATTGCGGATCAATATGGTTCTCTAAGGGTGCCACGACGCTCCAGGGGGCATGAGTAGTAACTAGTACCATTTTACTATGTCTCTAGACACTTATGTGCAGGCAATTTTCCTCAGTTCTCATCCTAAAGGAAGTTATGATGTATTTTATTATTTTCAGAGGTTGTATCACTAAAAATTGAACTATGGAAATCACTGAAGAAATAGATTTGGATTATGTGGTAAAAAAATTGGAAAGGAAATGATTATTGATGATGTATTTTGGTTCTTCGGATCATTTGGCACAAGTTTTATCCATTCTCATGCTCCATATTATTATTTTGGTTCTCTTAGGGAGGACGTCCCCCATAGGGTGAAATTGGTTAAAATGGCCAAAATAAAAGTGTGTAAATCAAGTTGTATCTTTATAAATATGTATGGGGGGAAGCCCTAATGACCCCCCCATGTCCCCTAAGTGTCAAGCTTGCAAAAATAATGATTTATAATGTTGTAAAAATGGGCTTTATGAGGTAATTTAGCCCCCCTCAAATGTATTTGTCTATGTTGATTCATGTAATGTAAAATTAAAAGATATCCACTGTTGATGATATTTTAATATTTACCGTTGGATGAATGTTGGTTAAAATGTGGACACACTCTCGATCTATTTAAGAGTTGTGATCCCTTCATTATATCTTATCAGGAAATTTTGCACCAGTGGCTCTTGAAGAATAAGAGAGAAATTTTTCTGGGATATCTTGTCTGATGTGAATGATTGAAGACTGCTCTTTTTGATTGAGTAATGTTATTTCTTGCTTGCATTGGAAATCATTGGTGAATCAACGGCATATTTTTTTGGATCCATTTTACTTGCTTGACAGGGAAATCGATTTGGAGGGGGGTGCACTTGTGGAGGGATCCACCTTCCTCTCTCATCTGGAAATTATGGTTACAGGGAGTATTTCTATCACATGATCTCTTATCCTCTCATTTTTTATTTCTCATCAGCATTTTCTATTTTTCTTGTCGATCTCATTATTCGTGCTTGGCTTGGCAAGAAGGAGGGCACACTTGGCTTCCTTAGGCGACTTAGAGAAAGATGAATTTTCACCATTGCTCCACTTGATCTATGTGAAAATAGTCTTCATCACTTCGACATTCATTCTCGAAAACATCATTTATGTTGTCCAAGGTAAGATCCATCCTTATTCTTTGTATCTGATTTGGGTCACATTTTCCTTTCACATCAAACTCTCTTTAAAACCCTCATATATTAGTTTAGTAGGTTCTAGTTTGCGACAAGCCATAAAACTTAAAACCCACTTTGGGATAATTTTAAAACCCCTAATATTAAAATTTCACAATCATCGGACTCCATTTACCTATCCAACACACTGGTCTACCTTTTAGGGGGAGATGCTCTCCTTAGGAGGAGTGGGTTTTTTCAGATTCACAAATTGGGTATTGCTAGTTTCACATCCATTTTCATACTCTTACACCTAGAAATCAATATGAGTGTACAATTTTACTTAATTTCAACATTTCACCTTAGAGCCAATTTATATGCTTAAAACCCTAGGGTAAATTGGGGCTTTTCATATAAACACTTGTTTCCTCTTAGTAAATACACAAAACTCTAATTAACCTTCCTACTAAGAAGTTTAATTAAGCTTCCTTAGGTTATCTTCTTGCATTTTTTATTTTTAGGGTCATATTGGTTATAGGCCCCTAGGATTAGAATCTGCACTGAGTCTAAAGTGCCAGTATCCTTGACTGGTGTGACATCCGAGTTCTTTTAGAGGTTTTGGATACCATAGGTCACGTATTTAGTTGCATTTCCCCTCTTCTATCTTAGATAGGATCGCCCTATGGAGAAACTATAAGATCCGTGATAACATGAAGGATGTTATGATTGGAGAGTACCAGTTGATCATGGAGAATGATGTCTGGGATGAGGTTCTGAGACCTGAAGGGATTTCTGTAGTTTCAAGACCAAGTGGATCTACAAGATCAAGCATGCAACAGATGGAAACATCAAGAAATACACCATAAGGTTTGTAATTTCTTTCAGAAAGAGGGAGTTGAATATGGCAAGATGTGCTTCATTAACCAAACACGCTTCTCTAGTGAAGTAGAAGTGCATATCAAGCAGAGAACCACATGTGCATAGAAGGCTTTGTACAAGTTTAAGAGGGAACCCATGGGACAACACATACAATTACTTGAGGATCACCTAGAGTGATGGAGATATCAACCTTTGCTACAATGTTGAAGATGGAATCCTAAAAATGACGAGAACTCATAGATGGGTGCAAGAGGAGATTTCAACAAAGTTAGAGATGGAGGATCTTGGTATCCAGTGACCTTCAAAGATGATGTAGATGAATACACAAAAGATCAACATCAGAGGAGACTACTAGTCACTCCAGTGCAGAATGTCTCGATTGAGATAGTACAAGATGCAGAGGGGGAATAGTGCTCTGCTTTAGAGGGAGTGGCTATAGTAGATCTCAGAGTTTCAAGAATCTTGACATGATTCATGGGATTAGAGGTGTGGAATAATTTAGAGATTTTCCTTAGCCAAGGAAAATATGCGGTCGAGATCCTGAAGAGATTCGAGGTGTTGGATTGCAAGGCCATTGCCACACCGATGGAATCAAAATTGAAGTTGCTATGTGATCCTACTTCAGAGACAGTTGATGCCACAATCTACAGGAATATGATCGGTTCATTGATGTACCTGAAGAACACGAGGTTGAATATATGCTTTGTAGTGAATGCTTTGATTCAGTACATGATGGACCTGAGATTGGTTCACATGGTTGCGACAAAGCATGTGTTGTGGTATGTGAAGGGTACAATCAAGTATAGGCTTAGATATGGAAAAGGTCAAACGATCTCCTTGCTGGGATATGTTCAATCTGATTGAGATGACAATGCTACAGATAGGAAAAAAACTTTAGGGTGTTGCTTCAACTTGGGGTCTGACATGATTTCTTGGTTCAACAAGAAGCATGAGCGTAGCATTGAGTACTTCCGAGGCAGAGTATATTGCAACTTGTTCAACAAGTTGTGAGGAAGTGTAGCTTCATAAGGTACTTGAGAGATTGTTTGATGTCGATTTAGAGATGAATTGTGTGTACTGTGACAACTAGAGTTGTGTGAAGTTGTCCGAGAATCTAGTATTTCACGACAAGTCGAAGAACACCGAGATCCAATATCACTATATATAGGATATGGTGCAGAGAGAAGAAATGAAGCTCCAGCATGTGATGACAAATGAGAAGACAACCGATGTGTTGACCAAACCTTTAGTGAGAGTGAAGTTCAAGTACTTCAGAGAGAATCTTGGAGTTATCCAAATCGATGTTCCTCGAAAGAGGGAGTGAAGAACCATGTTTGGAAGACGCGAATGCACGAGGGTTGTATCTACATGGAGGAAGACGTAGGTGGTATGAAAGGACGTAATGCATTTGGGATGCTCTTGGGATGTATCCACATGTTTGAAGACGCAGGTTGAATAAGAGAGAATCATAATACATTTGGGATAATCTCCACTAGATGGAAGATGCAAATGTTCCTAGGTTGTATCCATTTGGTGGAAGATGCAGATTTACTGAGAGAGAGACGTAATACATCTGGGATGATCCCCGTCGGGTGGAAGACACAGATGTTCTTGGGATGTATCCACTGGGTGGAAGATGTAGGTTGTCTGGTGGACATGATATATGCACTTGGGATTCTCTCCACATGGAGGAAGATGCATATGATCTTGGGATGATCTCCACAGGGTGGAAGACATAGGTTGTCCGCAGGGATGTAATGTAGGCATACTAGATGCTGTCCATGATATGATGAGATGATATAGATATGACAATATGATAGTAGGAGACACAGGTGCAGAACTTAGGACTGAAAGAAGGGGCTGAATGGAGTGCAGAACGTCTATTATTTGCAAAATACTACATTTAATACATAAAAATAACATATTTGTCTTATTTTACATTTACGAGATTTTAATTAATAGAATAGAGTAAAAGACACCCTTATTGAACATAGATGTATTAAATTACGGTAAATAGGTCGAAAATTAATGTAAATAAAACCATTATAAAAGACAATTTCGAGGCCCAACATACCCCTAGACCAACGGTATGACACGTCTTTGTGCCATGAATGAATCGGAAGTGGTCTTTCATTTATTCAAAAACTCTACTTGATCATTAATAGTTTATAGAAAATCTTCAGCAAAGCTAAGCCACATTTATTACGACAAAAAAAACTAGAACTTAGAAATTAAAACGGCTTTTAAGATTTCTCAATACATACAATTCTTCCAATTATTAATAATTCATACTTATGAAGACCATATAAATTGATACTCCCTCCTCCATACCAAAGGTATGGCACTTCCTTGTGCCATGAATGAATTAAGAATGGGTTAAAATGGAAAACATGAGGGTATAGATAGTTAGTAAAGCCTATAGGAAACCATTCATCCCTACTACTTCTCAAAGGTTTATCGTTATTCAAGTAATTATGGACAGAGTTTTCATTTCAAATTCATTAGACTCCTAAGTTTATGGGTCCCACTTCTAGGATAGTTATATCCTAGGTATAGTATGAGTTAGACAATAGGGTCTTAAGTGCAACTTACAAACATTCGCAAATGACAGATTGATGGAGTTCATTTTATTTAGATTAACCATGCATACCTTCCTCTAGTAGACCCATAACAACCTTTATTATCACAAAGTCATTTTCATATTTTTTTCTCTCTTTTTTTTAAACTTTTTCTCTCTCTTTTTAACAAGCTGTCCTTCCCAGGCAGATTCCCATCTTTTAATTGGGCCTGTTTAGTACCCCGTCGGGTTTACCTGGTCATACCACAGGCTGGTACCCGTTGCCAACAAGCCTGTTTAGTAACCTGGCGGGTTAATCTCTTAAACCCGTTTTCTATCAGAGGCTCTTATCCCAATGTTTCTAGTCCCTATAGATATTCGACAAATTATTTTTCCTATGAAGAAGTGTTGGGTGTTATATTTTTATCATTTAAGAAATATGATCTTAGGATCTTATATGAGAGAATAACATGCACAACAATAATCACAAGAGACAAGAGACACAAAGAATTTTCCTCGGGGAAACCAAAAAGGAGAAAACCCCGCAACTTCCTGAGAGACATAATGAGCACCATGGCAGTAGTAAAACCCAAAGATAGAAAATATGATCTCGAACAGTTGTTCTCTCTCTCTCACTTGAGAGAGCTTCTCCTCTCTCACTCATGCACCCCAGTGAGTGAGTGTATGTGATAAATAGAGAGGCTGCCTCTCTATTTATATTATTTCATTCACTTAATGTCCACTCCAACAAGTCGGCCTCACTTAACAATTATTTACCAGGATCGACTTCTATAGAAGAGTCTAATAACCCTAGTGCCCCACAACTGTGGGGACTTTACCCTCCGATCAACAAGGAGGGTTAACCTTAACTCAATTGTGGGGACTATTGCCTCGACTTACAATGGGGGGTTAACCTCAATGACTTTATATGACTTGTTTACATTATTGAATCTCCTGATAGGAACATCGGGGCATGACATGACTTAATTACATTACAGATACTTGCCAGAATAAACATCAAAGTACAATACATAAGATATACAAGTGAATACATTCTGAAGTTACAAATACATCAACACTCCCTCTTAACTAGGAAGGTATTCTCTCGACACAATTTATCAGCATAAGTCTTCTTCTATGTATCATCTGGATCATCATCAAGTCATCCTCATCTTCAAGTCATCTTCATCGTCAAGTCATCTACATCAAGTCTGGATCATCATCGAGTCTGGATCATCACTGGATCATCACTAGATCATCACTGGATCATCATCATCATCACTGCTTCTGCCATCTTGATCAACTAGTGCTATCTCTCAATTCTTTTCGTCATAGGAAGTTCTACAGATCCAACCCTTTTTCATGCTGGTTTTAGGCCTAGCCTCTAGGTAGGTCTTCATCTTCTTCAGCACTTATATTTGACCCAGTTAGAAAAAGGCCCGACCAACACTTACATTTGACCATGAGAGGAACACATCCACCATCGTGTTAGAAAGGCATGCCCAACACTCACATCTGACCATGGGAGGAACACATCCACCACCATGTCAAAAAGGCCCAACACTCACATCTAATGGAATGATAGGACACACCATCTATCATCCAAGGAAAGGCTCAGCACTTACATTTATTGTCATAGCAGGACACACCATCTACTATCTAGAGAAAGGCACAACACTTACATCTTTCATTCTCAAAGAATGGCTCTCAGTTCTAGGATGAGTGTCAGTCCCAGAATGAAACAAATTCTTGGTAATTGACCAAGTGCATCCATTCTACAAGGGAATGGCCTCTCAGCACTAAGTTGAGCTTCAGTCCCAAACTGAATCAATTTCTTGGTAATTGACCAGGTGCCTCCATTCTCCCAGAGAATGGCTTCTCAACACTAAGCTAAGCTTTAGTCCCGGAATGAATCAAATTTCCTGGTAACTGACCAGGTGCCTCCATTCTCCCAGAGAATGGCTTCTTAGCACTAAGCTAAGCTTCAGTCCCATACTGAACCAATTTCCTGATAACTGACTAGGTGCCTCCATTCTCCCAGAGAATGGCTTCTCAGCATTAAGCTGAGATTCAGTCCTAGAATGAATCAATTTCCTGGTAATTGACCAGGTGCCTCCATTTTCCCAGATAATGGATTCTCAGCACTAAGTTGAGCTTCAGTCTCAGACTGAATCAATTTCCTGGTAACTAACCACGTGCCTTCATTCTCCCATAGAATGGCCTTCAACACTTTTATTTACTAGCATGATAAGACACACCATCTATCATCTGAGAAAAGGGCTCTACACTTATATCTGACCATGCAAAGACCCGCCTATGATCATGTCAGAAAGGATCTCGGACTCATCACCTCCCCTTGGACGGAACCTCGATCTGGAGAACACCAAGCTTCTCCCTGAAGTACTTGAACTTCACTCTAGCAATTTCTAGGATAGAATCACATCAGGGCTGATTACATCTAAGGATAACCTGCGATCTTCACCAGGACCTATTACAGCCAAGGACAACCTACATGACCGTTTACGTCTGGGCCACCTACGAGCTTCACTGGGATTTTATGCGCAGACAACCTGTCTCACCGGCTATGCTAGAACTCCCTCTTTCAAGAAATCTCGATCTGGATCACATACAGGAGCTTCACTACTACTCTCTGATCTCATACTGAAGCAGCACCCCGAAGTGCTCTTCCTATCAATGGCACTACCTGCCCAATCCGAATCTACATAACCCTCTAGGTTAATCTATTGATTCACCTCATACTTGAGCCCATACTCAACTGTACTCTTCAGGTACCTCACTTCATGCTTTGCAACCATCAGGTGAACATGTCTCAATGTGTTCACAAGAAAGCAAATATCTGGTCTCGTATTCATTAGGTACATCAATGAACCAATCATCTGACGATACATCATGGCATCAACTGACTTTGATGAAGCAACACTCAATAGCTTCAGGTTCGATGCCACAGGTGTGGCCATGGCATTGTAGTCCATCATCCTGAACCTCTTCAGGATCTCTACTGCATACTTCCCTTGTCCCAAAGAGATTCCATCCGCATTTTGCTACATCCCCATGCCTAGAAGGTAGTACATCATATCCAAGTCCTTCATCTCGAACTCGACAGGAAGTCTCCTTCTTGCAAATTTAATGAGTTCCTCTTTTCTGTCAGGAACAAGTCATCGACATATAACAAGAGCATCACTGGTCTTCCGCCTTCAACCTTTAAGTAAAGTTTGGAATCTGCTTTACTCTCAGTAAAGCCTAGAGTCATCAGTAAGCTATCCATCCCGTCGTACCATGTCGAACCTCAGGTCTTCTGTGGTCACTCCCTCTGAAGCGGAGCATCATTCTCCCTTTGTCTTTTGTACTCTATGCACTGAAACATTATGTAGTGGAGTGACAAGTAGCTTCCTCTATTACTAATATTCTATGTATCCATCTAGGGTCACTGGATACCAAGATCCTCTATCTTGAATTTTTTCAAAAGTTCTTCTCCCACCCGTCTGTGAGCTTGTCATCCTCTATAGGCTTTCATCTTCAACCTTGTAGCACATGTTAAGATCTTCATCACTATAGGTGATCTTCAAGCTCCTCATGGGTGTCTTGTGAGCTCATACAATGCCTTATTTAATTTGCACACATGAGTCTTCCTGTCATGTGTCTTAACTTCCAATGGATACACATGTCTCTTCATAGTTTATGCCTTCTTTCCATGAGAATCCTCATGCTACAAATCTTCTCTTGTATCCCACGATGTTTCCATCTACTGCATGTTGGGTCTTGTAGATCCATATGGAAGACATTACAGACTTCTCTTCAGGTCTTCGATGCCACACCCTAGACATTATTCTTCTTGAATTGGTACTCTCCTTCCCTTTCTTCTTAGCTACTTCTTCATAGCTGGAAGGCTCTGCATCAATGACGCTCAACAGTGTCACATAACCGGAGTGTCTCTGAGGCCTCTTTATTTCTTTGAAAGTATCATCATATTATTCTTCATCTTGGATTCTTTGTTGAACTGAGGTCACTTGTTCTTCGAAACAAATCTCATCCTTCTTTTCTTGTAGGTGATTGTACGTGATATTTCCTACAGGCCAAATATGGCATATTCATAATGGAAAATTATTATGCATAAATATATGATCATGCAACTATTTTAGCCAATACAACATTCATCCATATCTCATGGAAACTTTCTAGATGCCTTCCATCTCTACCAGGACAACAGACGCTCAACAGTGTCACATAACCGGAGTGTCTCTGAGGCCTCTTTATTTCTCTGAAAGTATCATCATATTATTCTTCATCTTGGATTCTTTGTTGAACTGAGGTCACTTGTTCTTCGAAACAAATCTCATCCTTCTTTTCTTGTAGGTGATTGTACGCGATCTTTCCTACAAGTCAAATGCATTTGTATGGTTAAAAACATTTCATATGGCATATTCATAATAGAAAATTATTATGCATAAATATATGATCATGCAACTATTTTAGCCAATACAACATTCATCCATATCTCACGGAAACTTTCTAGATGCCTTCCATCTCTACCAGGACAACATTGAGATTGTGCACTAATCCAATATGTCATCAAAGAGGTTTCATTCTAGATAAGTAGCAATGGGGAGTTGTATAGCACCATGAGCTACTTACCCATCACACGCATATTCGTAGTATACTGTCATTAATGCAAACATTTTATCATGCATAATACATCAACTAAATATAAACAAATGCATAACAAAACAATATCATGAAATGACAATTGAATACTTATCTTTATTTTTTTTGTGGGTAGACTCCTTCTTGAGCCTTCAGCTTCATCATTTCTTATCCAAATGCTAAGATGGATAAGAGGTTCTGCAAGAGTTGAGTTCTTTGTATTCCTCGTCACTTGAAGGATCTTCTTTGGATGGTGAGAGCTTGATCTTCAGTTGCTCCCATCTTCTCTTCTCTTATTATGAGTCGAGCTTCTTCTTCTTCCCAGATTCTGCTAAAAGTAATCACTTCCTTCTGGCACACATTCCTCGAATGAATGAATCCCATGATCATGGGAGGCCATTCAAGGTAGTTATCACAACTTCTGCATTATCCACTTCTTCTTCTACTGCTACAAGTTGTTCTTTGATTTGAGATACCCTTGTAAAGTATGACTATATGGTCTCTGCATTCTGGATCTTCACATTCTTCAACTAGTTTCTTAAAGTCATCTTCCAATTTATGTTCTTCCCTTCAAATAGCTTGGTCAAGGAATCAAACATCTCTTTAGGTATATTTAGGGAAGACACTTGTGGTATAAGGTGATCTTTGATTGAATCAACAATGATATTCTTGGCCTTGACCAAGTTCTTCTTATGTAAGGCTTTAGCCTCATCTCCCTCTGGAACTGGAACCTCTCTACTTATGCAGATGTCCAATTCATTTCCTTTAAGAACTAGTGAGATCCTATACTTCCATGCTTGGAATTTGTCAGCCTCACCAAGCTTGTTATCAAGCTGGTGTGATTAGTCATAATGAAATGAGAACCTCAAATGTAAATAGAAACAGATTGGATCTTACCGATTTGAGGTGTCTGTCCTAGTTCCGGATCTAGTTGACCTAGGGTTTGTTAGAGAAACCCTAATTTTCAAAACTCGGAATATTTTAGATCTGATTGGATAGAAAGATAGACCTCTTCAAGGCGATCTGTCCAATTTACTCATTTTCTGAAAACAGTGGAGAGAAGCTCCCGGAACATGAAGCCCTAGTTTACCAATTTCTTCTGTAGCAATGCTTGGTATTGTTTCTGCGGTATCTCCTAAAGTAATACTTTGCTGTGTCTGAAAATTCGCACTGAGGTAGCCTTATCTGTCCTATTTCCAATGCCATAGATCTGAGTAGAATTGGATTCACAAATTAAGACTTATGCTCGTTTTCCTAGGGTGACCTATTTCAGGGCTGTTCAAAAGAGAGATCTTGTACATAATTCCACGTGTCACTGGTTCATCTTCAGGGTTTGCAACTTTTACCACATAAATCAAAGTCCATGCCCTTTTTGGAACATCTTGCGAATTTTAATTTGGACCTTTGTATCCCGCGATATAGAAATTCTCCCTAGGTGTCCTGTTTAGGGATGAATCATGGGAGAGGCTGCAACCATAACTTGAAGGAATCATATCTCCTAGAATATAGTGAATCAGAGGTTGGAACTTGGACACAGTGTACATCAAGAATTTATATTCTACCTATGAAAGTTTTGGCACCTGAGCCTTCTCCAATCTCAAGATATAACGAATCTACCAAAACTACTAGTTTCCGTATTTTAGGGTTTTTTAGGCTCGGGGTCAAATTAGGGTTTGAATTTCTCGGAGTTTCACCCAACCAAAAATCTCGACCTCGGTCTCTAAAATTCGATTTTTATGAGGAGAGCAATCCTATGTCGGGCTCACTCAAAAATTCCTCTTCTACAAAAAGTCCTAATTTCCCACACCAAAAACTAAAAATGCCCGGAATCAAATTCTGCTTCAACAGAAAGATGCGCCCTTCAATAGAGAGTCAGCCTAGCATCCTTTTGCTGATGGATTGTGAAGAGAGACCCAAAAAGTAAGAAGCCCTAGCTTTTGCAGCTGCACACTATCTTCTTCTCAAGTTAGCTCTAATATGATGTTAGATTTTTATCATTTAAGCAATATGATCTTAGGATCTTATCTGAGAGAATAACATGCACAACAATAATCACAAGAGACAAGAGACACAAAGAATTTTCCTCGGGAAAACCATAAAGGAGAAAACCCTACAACTTCCTCAGAGATAGAATGAGCACCAATGGCAGTAGTAAAGCCCAAAGATAGAAAAGATGATCTCCAACAGTTGTTCTCTCTCTCTCACTTGAGAGAGCATCTCCTCTCTCACTCATGCGCCCAAGTGAGTGAGTGTATGTGATAAATAGAGAGGCTCCCTCTCTATTTATATTCTTTCGTTCACTTAATGTCCACTTCAACAAGTCGTCCTCACTTAACAATTACTTACAAGGGACGACTTCTCTAGGAGAGTCTAATAACCCTAGTGCTCCACAACTGTGGGGACTTTACCCTCCGATCAACAATGAGGGTTAACCTTAACTCAATTGTGGGGACTACTCCACTTACAATGGAGGGTTAAACTCAATGACTTTACATGAATTTTTAACATTATTGAATCTCCCGATCAGAACATCGGGGCATGACATGACTCAATTACATTACAGATACTTCCTGGAATAAACATCGAGGTACAATACATAAGATATACAAGTGAATACATTCTGAAGTTACAAATATATCAATAGTGGGAGAGCATCTTTGAAAACCATGCTACAGGGTGGGATGGTATATGGATTGGAGGACAGCTAATCTTATCTTTTTTATTACCATGGAACCAAAATAAAGGCTACAAGAGGAATATACTGAATCAAAGATACACACAATTGATGGATTTAGTGTAAAGTAGATGGAGCCATAAGATAATGAGTGAAACATGTCTCTAGTCCCAAAATTCATCTCTTTCATAAAGAATTATAGTAGTGTTCCCCACAAATTAGGCATTTCATTCACCCTTATGCTACCTTGTAGTAAAGATGTTTAAATAACATGCCCTAATAATGAAGCCAGGATGTACGAGTGACCTTTAGGTTTTAGATAGACCTTAATTTATGACAAATCCCCATGAGGTTTAAAGTTGGTCTTGAGTAACTGGTATAATTAGAAATATGCATGTATGAAAATGAATAATGATGTAAAATTGTTTTGGTTTAGTCATTAACATGATCTTTTTCTTAGTTCTTTTATTTAAAAAAGAAAACAAAAAAACAAAGTTGCATTATTCCCTAAACTAAGAATGCAACATTTTATTTATATACATATTTCCCTACCCTAAGAAGAAAGAAAACGTATTTATTCAAGTATATGAGCTTTTCCAATGAAACCAAGTGCGAAGCAAAATAATAATTGTACCTTTATCCACATATCAAAAGATTGTTGCAGTGATTCCCTGAATTTGGAAGTTCAACCAACTTACTTTTCTTTGCATCAACAGGTGTCGAATGAAGGAATAGTATTGCGGTAGAGTTACCTCCTGAAACCATCTTTTGATGTATTCTTGGTACTCACCTTCCTTCATTCTGTCATACAGATCCCCTTTTTCTAATTGAGCAGTTGTTTGAGCACATGATGGATCTATTAGCTTGCATGTGGAGAACTCTTTAATTTCAGGTTGCTCTCCTTCGGATGCAATCCCCAATGTATCAGCTTCTTTTGGCAGTCTCGCAAAGAACATCTTTTTGTAGTTCTTGATATTTTGGTTTGCTTTTCATTTCAGGAGCAACTGATAAGCTCTCAACTACTATCAAGAGCTTCTCTTCTTGAGAGGTAGAGACAGAGATCTCAACTGTTGCTAGGAGTTGAGAAAGTTCTCTCATACTAATGAACACCTTTGGATCCATTTGGTTGGTTGATAGGTCCTGCTTCACAAAAGGATTAGTGGTTGGGGCTCTTACTGCACCCAATTTTTATTAATTCTTGCACATGATCTAGGAACTAGGAATCAATATCATCAAAGAATAATTAACAAATACTCATGAATTGGTAATAATCAGAACCAGAATTGGTTTCCTCTCTGTATATTTAATAAACAATGAAGGGTTACAATACCAATGCTAAGCAATAGCTTAACTCCATGAAGAATTTGAATACTGAAGGAGACAATTCGAATTCAGTGAGTGAGTCTGGCTTAACTGACTCTTAGCCATTCAATCACACTCAGTTAACCACATGACCAAAACCCTAATTGACTCACCAAACCCTAACTGAATTCGGAGTGCAATAAATGACAGAATCTCAACTGAAGGAGATCAGACACATGTCATAGCAAGCCAACCATTAAGTGCTAGTGCTCCATGACTTCAATGAACCCCGATGAGGTTAACTGAAGTTGAACTGACCATCAGAAGTTGATGGAGGTGCCTTGTTGACTCCATATCATTAAATAATAATAAATAATCATTAAATAATATATTTAATGACCGGAGGCGCCTTAACTGACTGTAACTGACTAGTTGAACTGATTGTAACCACCAGTTAGCAATTAGGTGCATTAATGTCACACAGATCACCCCCAGAGTGCTCCAGTTAGCCTCCTTGACTGTAGGAGAAGGCTAAGTTAGCCTCCTTAACTGTAGGTAGGCGTGGGTGTGACTGGGTGATGGAAATTAATGCTCCACTGATGTCAATTAATGTCAATTATACTTAGGATAGTGGTTTAACTAGGCCAATTTGATTGAAAGAGTGTGTATGATGGTAAATGTCTCCAACACCCCCCCTTAATCTATACTCATGAAGAGTTAGAAAACATAGATGCATAAAAATGCGAGGGCCCTGGAAACTAAGGCCATAGGTCACCTTGTACAATGCTGAAACTGAAACAATGCTCAAAACAAACTAAGTGAGGAAAAGAGGGAAAACCCAGTGGGAAA
>LPNX010128138.1:0-33776 GCA_001517045.1 Pseudotsuga menziesii
TGGATACACTATGAGTCTTGGATCAGCAGCTGTCTCATGGAGATCACACAAACAGTCAGTTCCGACAGATTCAACAACAGAAGCAGAATATGTGGTTGCAGCTGAAGCAACGAAAGAAATAGTATGGCTTAGGAAGATACTTGAAGATTTGCAAGAAAAACAAGAGAACTCCACTCCATTATTGATCGACAATACTTCTGCAATCAAGCTGGCTAAGAATCCCAGATTCCATGATCGAACCAAACACATCAACACAAAGTATCATTTGATTCGACATCATGTAGAGGCCAAGACAGTCCATCTTCGACATTGTTCCACAAATGATCAAGTTGCATACATCTTCACCAAAGTGCTTGGACGAGAAAATTTTGAAGGATTCAGAAACATGCTTGGACTTACTAACACCCCTTCGGATTAAGGGGGGGATTGTTGGAATATAATCCGTCAGGATTATACGTTAGTGTAAATAATAGGAAGATGAAAAGACTCTCGGATCTGTGATCCCAAGAGTCATTGTAAATGTATAAATAAATGCTTTGGCTATGAAATAAATTGAATCGGGAGTTATTTTACCCAACATACCTATTGAAGTAGAAATGAGCTAAGAGGAAAATGAAAATGAAGCTTTTGATCAACACAAAGAGTAGCAAGTTCAACAACCACAACTGAGAAGATATACACATCCCAAAAGATGTCTAGAAAGGTATTCTCTTGATTTATAGTCCTCTTTTTCTTTATTAACTGATGATGGTGAACCCAATTCATTTTGGGAAGCTAGAAAATGATATAAAAATGTGGATGAATGGAGTAAATCCATGGAAGAGAAAATGATCTAAAAAAGAACGAAATGTGGGAACTTGTGGATCTGCCACTTGGAAGAAAGGTTGTTGACAACAAGTGTTTACACAAAGTAAATAAGAACAATGATGGGTTGTTGGAACTTTATAAAACTCGCTTGGTGGCAAAAGGTTATGTGTAGAATTCATGTATAAATTTCAATGAAATTTTGTCTTTGTCTTTGAATTTGATTACTGGAAGTGTTTTACTTGCACTTTTAGTAGCACATGATTTAGAGTTGGAGCACCATCGTATTTAGAGTTAGAGAAATTTAATGTAAAAACATATTTCCTACATGGTGATCTTGAGGAAGATATTTATATGGACCAGTCAAAGGGTTATAAATAAAGAGGCAAAGAGCATTTGGTTTACAAACTCATGAAATCTATGTATGGATTGAAACATATACCAAGGATGTGGTACATCAAATTTGACACCTTTATGAAGAGCCAAGGTTTCACTATGAGTGAAGTTGCCCATTGTGTAGACTATAAGATGTTTGATGATGGAAGTTTCATTATCGTCTTGTTGTATGTTGATAATATGTTAGTTGTAGGCCCCAACATGAAGAATATCATTGATCTTAAGGCTTAGTTGTCAAGGATGTCACGTCCCCTCCCCTCTACTCGACGGAGAGGACGCAACCAACTCTGCTGCTGCTATCAAACATGCAATCTAGCCCCATGAACATAATATAAAATGCATTGAAATGAAATACATGCACATATGCATAACAGATGCAATTACACAGCGGAAGCAAAGATCATTCATTCAAGCATTCAACATGTTCATAATTCATAAAACAAGCAAATACAGTTGCAGAGATTAAATACACAAAAATACTTATCTTGAGAAGAAGATTCCTGCCAACTACCTATGTCGCTGCAACGTTCCACCCAACCATAGGCCAGTGTGCTCCTCAATCTCTCAGCACCACTGCCACTCCCGAGCTGGGCATGATTTCCACAAGGAACTAGGGAACACATAATTACACACAGCAAGACCAGACACCCACAGTTAAGCCAATAATCACATCCAAACACAGTCATCCCACTAACAGATGGGTTCATTGGACTTACTCATCCAAACCAACACAAGGATGCACTTCACAATATAATACAAGTTTTGGGTATGGGAAAAAACGTCTTGGGAACCAAAATTGAGAATGGCTAATGGGGAAAAACGACCCCAGTGATCAAAACATTTCAGGAAACGTTTAATGGATTTACAGAGGAAAAAAACGACTTCTATTCACACCCAAATCGTGGATCTACCTTCCCAGCCACTGGTCTTTACAAAAAGGAGTTTCCAGCTTGGAGAACAATGAAGAAAATGTAGAAATTCATGAGGGAAGCGCTCAACAAACCCCAGCCGCGTGAGGAAAGCGAAAACACCCTCTCAAAACCCCCAAAATGTGAATCTCTGCTGCGTCTTCAATCAACAACACCAAAAACGGGTTTTCCCAGCTGCATATACACTCAACAACCCAAAAACGACTTCCCAACTATGGAGAAAAATGGAAAAACTGCAGCAAAAGTGAAGGAGGGAGCTCAACAAGCTTCATTCGTGTGAGGAAATGAAGGACGTCTCTGCCTAATGGGTTGGGAAGACATTTTGTGTGTGTTTACTTACCCCATAAGCTAAACACGTTTTTCCAAAAATGGGTGGTCTTTCCAATTCGAATTCGACCTCCATACCTTATTTTCTGGTAGAAATAAATGATTGACACAAAAAGACAAAAATGGGTTGTTGACAACTTTATGGGTTTACCCTTTGACATTTGGCTCTTCCCCATTGGCTCAAGGGTTTGAATACCCCCCCCGCCTATTCCTTATGAAATCATGCCCCCATCTCTTTCGCGTTGCGGAGCATAGCTAGTTGTGGTATTTTTATTAATTGCATAGTTACATGATGTAGAAAATTATATTGTGCCATCGGCTAGCACAATAACCATCAGCATCGATTTTAATTGCTGAAATGTAAACCACTTAATCCATGGTAGGGCCTTTGCCTTGAGCTCCACACCATGATTTATTAACACTATTTACATCATATATAATTTAATGCAATTGGGGTTGAAATTGGGGTATTACATTCCCCTCCCCCTTACAACAACACTTTCCTCAGTGCTTTACAACATTGAGCAAAATGCTACACTAGCACTACCTCAATGCTCTATAAGGTTGATAAAAAATGGATGTGCCAATCGCATGGCATCCTCCAGCTCCCATGTAGTCTTATGAGGACCATGGTGCTTCCCTTGCACCTTTACCTGTCCCATGGCACGATCTGGAACTCTTCCTTGGTTCCACTACGTGGTTGTCTTGCATACAAACTCTTGCAAGTCTTTGATTGCATGCATCAGTAAACACCACATGATCTTTTTCTGGGTCTTGGAGAATCCTTTTCCTTAGCTTGGAACATTTCCAATGTCTTTGGAAACCAGCAATACCTATGTTCAAGCCCCAAGCAATGAGTCAATTCTCATGTCAGTATTCTCAAGTTTTTTTTTCAAAACCATAGATGAATTGCGTGCACATGCATATTGACATAAAATCAACAAGAAGTTGTAAAGTAAACCAAATAATTATATGCACATGCATCTTCTTTTGGTTCCACAGGTATCCGACTTGGCTATATACAACCATGGCACCCACAAAACCTGTCCCATCCCACGCAAGGGTGTGCATAAAAAGGTAGCCAAGTTTCTGCAAGCCTCGAATCACCTGAAAATATATCTCAACCGGGATCTGACAGCTCTGATTCAGAGCCTAACACTTCCTCCAGCTACCCACCAAGTTTAGTGCTTCCTTTCCAGACACTACAACGAATTAATTCATGTGTCAGATTCATTCCTATAAGATGCAATATATAACAAGATTTTCAAAACCATGGCTACATCATATGCTCATGTGTATTTTATAGAAAATCAACAACAACAAAAGATTGATAAGTAACCCAAATACTTATTTGTATAGAATCTCTCAACTGATATCTGGTCAGCCCCGCTTTAGAGCCTAACACCTCCTTGGGTGCTCAATGGTAGCTCTGGCTTAAGGGCCTAGCACCTCCTCCAAGTGCTCACCAATGCTCAGGCACTTCCTTTCCAGACAACAAAATGAATCAACTCACTTGTTAGATTCATTCCTATAAGATGCAACCTTTAACAAGATTTTCCAAAATCATGGTCACATCATATGCATATGTGTATTTACAGAAATCAACAAAAAAATGCTAAGCAAATCAAATATTTTTCTGTAGAGTATCTCTCAACCAAGATCTGGTCAACCGCGCTTCAGAGCCTAACACCTCCTTGGGTTCCTAATGACAACTCTGGCTTAAGGGCCTAGCACCTCCTCCAAGTGATTGCCAATGCTCATGTGCTTCCTTTCTAGACACCATAATACCTAGGGGTTATTCTCTTCACAGATCCCCCACTCTCGTGACAGTCCCCTTACGGCGTGAATGAGTGCGGAACGAAGTCTATCCGGATGTATTACATCCTGGGCTCCCCAGTGATGCTTTCTGGTGCCTAGCTGGCAGGGGGGTGAAACTATGTACCCAAGTACATCCTTCTAGAGGAGCCATCTTTCTCAAACACATCCTCCCGAGAATCTATGTACTCCAAGGGAGGACCACCATCATCTCACCTGCATTACATACTAGCATGCAATTCACATGAGATGTCATCATAAAAATTTCAATCATAGATTTTGAAATCTATTTCATGCATGGATAAATTTCCAATTATCAAATGATCAATAACATGGATAGTCAAATCAAAATTTGAATTCACAATTATGCTTCCCACAAAAATCAAAATCTTGCAACCATGAGGTCATCCTCATATTGTTTGGCTTTTGCAAGTGGGAGTACTCATCCCCTACTTACACATACTGCCCAAAACCTAGACATCCACATACAACATGTCATCCTGACACCATTTTAGATCAGCCAAACATTTAATAATATTCAATTTATCAATTAACAACAAAATTTAAAATCTGAAGTTCAAAATCTATTCTGTTCAGAAGTTAGATTTCAGTCATGAGATCCTTCTCATAGTACATGGCAGTTTTCTGCCTTGGTTTCAATGGGTACAACCAGACTTCTCTGCTCAGGTCATTCTACCTGCACTCTTCAGGAAGGGCCATTTGCTCATGGAACTACAATTTCATATGCAGGCTTCCTCAGCCTATACATAGACTCAAATTTACCTGCAGAATATCCTTCAGTGAATCTCCTGCAAGTCCCACAAAATATCTTACATCTGTTAATTTTCTTGGAGTAGGCCAACTCCTCACGGCCTCAATCTTTTCAGGGTCTACATACATTCCTTTATCTGAGATAATTTGACCCAAATAATGAATTCTATCTTCATAGAAGTCATAGTTGCTCAACTTTGCATATAGCTGATGCTTCCTGAGCAATTTCAAAATCATCCTCAACTGTTCAACATGTTCTTCCTCATCCTTTGAATAAGTAAGAATTCCCTCAAGGAAAACAAGAACAAACTTGTCCAAGTACCTACTGAAAACATTATTCCTGAGGCACATAGACATAGCTGGTGCATTTGTGAAACCAAAGGGTAGCACTACAAACCCATAAGATCCATACCTTGCTCTGAAGGTTGTCTTATGAACATCTTCATCCTTGATCCTTACCTGATGGTAATCAGACCGCAAGTCAATCTTGAAAAATACCTTTGCTCTTCTCATTTGATCAAAGAGGTCATTAATTCTAGGTAAAGGATATTTCTTCTTCTCAGCGACTTTGCTCAGTTGTATGTGATCAATACACAACCGGAGTGTACCATCTTTCTTTTTCACAAACATGAATGGTGCTCCCTAAGGAGACACACTTGGTCTGATGTACTTCTTTTCCAACAACTCTTGTAGCTGCATCTTTAGCTCTAGCAGTTTTGGTATGTTCATCATACAGGGTGTCTAGGACACTAGTGCTACTCCAGGAACAAGCTCAAATGTAAAATTAATGCCCCTCGTTGGAGGAAGCCCTGGAATTTCATCAGGAAGAACATTCCCGAATTCCTGTAACATATGAAAGCCCTTCAATCTAGGAGTATCATTCTCTGCTGCCTCCAAAACATGAGCTGCATACAATCTGTAACCTTTCCCATAGAACTTCTTCGGCTGCATTGCTGAAGACTTCCTTCCAGAGATCACTTTTGGAATGCCTTTCAAAACCTATAGGTTTCCTTCTTCATTCAAGCACTCAAAAGTCTTGTTGTAACAATCAAGCTTTGCTCTATGTGCTTCCAACCAATCCATTCCAATGAGGACATCATAGGATCCAAGTGGCAGAACATTCAGGTCTGCACAGGTGACTAACCCATCCATGACCAATGGACATTTCCTTACCACCTCACTGACTTTCTTCTTGGTTCCAGTGGCTAGTTGGAATAACCACGATCTTCTGTGCTTTGACTTCTTCAAAGTTCACATCTCAACAAGTCCAGGGGTGATATAGTTGTGAGTCGATCCAGGGTCAATCAAAACAAAAATAGTATGTTCAACAATCTCACCCTCAACTTCCACCATAGTTGAGTTATGGCCTGCTTGGTGGTATTCTAACACTGCACAAATTTTAGGAATGGTCCCTGCTTCTAGACCCACCATTTCAACTTCTTGGGTGCTAGGGATTTGACCTTCATTCCTATTCTCAAGTGGACAATTCCTGCGTAGATGGGGTCCTTCACATCCCCAACATTTGAGTGGTTTCTTTGGATTTTACCTCATCCCTCTGGCTAGCTCAATCACAACTTGTGATGGTTGCCTTTGTTGCTTTAGGAGGTGAGAAAGGTTTAAAACCTTTCTTCCTTGGGTTAAGCTACTCATTCTTCTTGTGGGAATTTATCCTACTCCCTTCTATCTCTGTTAACTGATGACCAAAGTTTATCTGCCTTTGGAGATCTTCCAAACTATGTAGCATGGCTGTAGTCAACTGGTTTTTCTGTACCAGAGCCTTGACCAGCCTTTTATTTTCTTCTTTGCAACCCTGCAACTCTACCCTTAGGTTTCTTATGGTAGCTGCAATATCTGGGAACTATCTTGTTCCCTCTTCCCCACAGCTTCAGTTTCATTTTCTTGGATATTGTAAGTTGGCCTTACATACCCTTCCCCATGTGGACAACTCCTGCGCAAATGGGATCCTCCACATATCCAACATTGGAGTGGCTTTCTGTTCTATTGTGGATCTCTTGGATTTTACCCCATAGCATCTTTCCCGTGTCCATAGGGATCCTGTGCATCATCCATGCTATTAATTTTCTTGGCGCTGATCCTCTTTGACCTTATTGGTTAGACCAAGACCAAATTTTCAATCTGCACTATGACTCCGCAAAATGTATTAACAACATCATTTGTTAGACAATCTCAGAAATTAAAAAATTACTTACCAACTGCTTCTTGTAGGCATGAATGGTCAAAGTGCATTTTGTCGGGTTGGCTAAGCTTAGCAATTTTGCTAATTAGCACTCTTTATTACTACAGTTTTCTTTCTGCAATAATGACTTATTGCAATCTGGCGCATGAGTTCACTGCCATTTCCCAACTTTTTGGCACCTGCAAATTCCACTGGAAAACTGCTGAAAAACTGTTGAAATTCTTTGTTTTGGCGAACTCAACTTTTGCACCCGATCGGTGAAACTCAAGTTTTCCCTTCGACGTGTCAGAAAAACTCACTAAGTTTTCCTGACACGTATCGGCAAAACTCCCCCTTTTCATCCAATCAACAAAACTCTGACTTTGCTCCCAACGTGTCGACAAAACTCTGATTTTTCTCTCGACACACCGACAAAACTCGTCCTTTTCTGCCGACAGGAAATTCCAGCATTTAGAAAAAAACTCATATTTTTCGTCTTTTCTTCATTGATGAAATTCATCAAACTTTTCCGTCGTGTCGGGAAAAAACTTCTTTTGCTCCCGATGTGTCGGCAAAACTTGCCGAGTTCACCCGACACGAATCGACGAAAAATGCGCCTTTTTCGCCCAACATGTATCGACGAAACCCATCTTTTTTCGCCCGACAAGCATCGATGAAAACACGCCTTTTTCACCCAACACGTATCGACGAAAGTCACCAAGTTCATCTGACATGCATCGAAAAACTCCCCAAGTTTTGCCGACATGTCCATACTTTGAAAATTTTGGAAATTTTTCGTTCTTTCTTCCTTCCTTAGGAAACTTACCAGTTTCTTCCTTGGGTAACCCTTGCCGAGCTGTATCAGGGAAATTCGTCGAGTTCTCTCGACACGTATCGACACAACTCAACCAACTCAACCGACGTGTATCGGCAAAACTTAGAAAACTCCATCGACACTGCAACTTCGAACACTTACAAATTTTTTGAAACTTTTTCCTTTCTTTCCCTTTCTTTCCAACTCATCTTAGGCTTTCATGCCGACACGATCGCTGCAATATTGTATTGGTGAAACTTAACTTTTCCACCTGACATGCATTGGTGAAACTTAACTTTTTTACTCAACATGCATCGGTGAAACATAACTTTTCCACTCGACATGTATCAGCTAAACTCCCCAAGTTTGGTCGACATGTCCATACTTAAAAAAATTTCGAAAATTTTTCTGTCTTTTCTCTGTTGTCGGTGAAACTCGCCAAGTCCTTGTGATGCGTGTCAGCGAAACTTAGCCAACACAACCAAGGTATCGGCAAAACTCACCGAGTTTCGTCGATTCTTCAAACACTAAGAAAATTCTCCGAAAATTTTCTTTCCCTTCCTTCTTTGTCTGTTCAACTCATCCTCTCATGCCAACGCCATTGGCACAACTCAGGCAGTTCAACCAACATGAATCGGTGGGAATTTGTCCAACTGAGCCGACACGGTTGCTGCGATCTTCGTCGGCTCGACTCATCTAACTTGGCCAACATGTGTCGGCTCAACTCAGCTAACTCAACCGACACAGTCAATATTCCAACATTAGGAAAATTATTGGAATTTTTCTTCGACATTAGATCAACCCAGCCTTTCTCGGTGATGACATCGGTGCAACTCAACCAGTTCAACCGACATGTATCAGTGGAACTCGGCAAACCGAGCCGACATAGAAAACTTCCAACACTTAGAGAAATTTCTGATTTTTTTTTCTATTGGCTTGTACTGAACAGAGGGTAATCCTACCTCTGTCAACCTCTCTTCTTGTCCCATTGAGGCCCAGTGCTGCAACCAGTGCTTTGATACCACACTGTCACGTCCCCTCTACTCTACTTGACAGAGAGGACGCAACCAACACTGCTGTTGCTATCAAATGGGAAATCTAGCGCCATGAAAAAATATAAAATGCATTGAAATGAAATACATGCATAGATGCATAACAAATGCAACTACACAGCAGAAGCAAAGATAATTCGTTCAAGCATTCAACATATTCATAATTCATAAAACAAGCAAATACAGTTGCAGAGATTAAATACACAAAAAATACTTATCTTGAGAAGAAGCTTCCTCGCAACTAGCTATGTCGCTGCAACGTTCCGCCCAACGATAGGCCAGTGTGCTCCTCAATCTCTCAGCACCACTACCACCCCCGAGGCTTGATTTCCACAAGGAACTAGGGAACAAAGACTTACACACAGCAAGACCAGACACCCAGAATCAAGCCAATAATCACATCCAAACACAATCATCCCATTAACAGATGGGTTCCTTGGACTTACTCAGCCAAGCCAACACAAGGATGCACTTCACAACATAATACACGTTCTGGCTATGGAGAAAAACGTCTTGGGAACCAAAATCAAGAATGGTTAATGGGGAAAACGACCCCAGTGATCAAAACGTTTCAAGAAACGTTTAATGGCTTCACAGAGTCAAAAAATGACCTCTATTCACACCCAAATTGTGGATCTACCTTCCCAGCCACTGATCTTTACAAAAACAAGTTTCCAGCTTGGAGAACAATGAAGAAAACACATAAATTCGTGAGGGAAGCGTTCAACAAACCCTAGCCCTGTGAGGAAAGGGAAAACACCCTCTCAAAACCCTCAAATCGTGAATCTCTGCTGCGTCTTCACTCAACAACACCAAAAATAGGTTTTCCCAGCTGCACATACACTCAGCAACCCAAAAACAACTTCCCAGCCATGGAGAAAAATGGAAAAGCTGCAACAAACATGAAGGAGGGAGCTCAACAAGCTTCAATCACGTGAGGAAATGAAGGAGGTCCTTGCCTAATGGGTTGGGCAGACATTTTGTGGGTGTTTACTTACCCCATAATCCAAACACGTTTTTCCAAAAATGAGTGGTCTTCCCAATTCGAATTTGACCTCCATACCTTTCTCATCCCAAGGAAATAACTTCCTCAACCAATTTCTAGAAGCAATAAATGAATGGCTCAAAACTTGATAAAAATGGGTAGTTGACAACTTTATGGTTTTACCCTTTGACATTTGGATTTTCCCCATTGGCTCAAGGGTTTGAATACCCCCCCCCTATTCGTTGTGAAATCATGCTCGCATCTCTTCCACGTTGCGGTGCATAGCTAGTTGTGGTATTTTTATTAATTGCATACTTACATGATGTAGAAAATTATATTGTGCCATCGGCTAGCATGATAACCATCGGCATCGATTTTAATTTCTGAAACGTAAACCACTAAATCCATGGCGGGGCCTTTGCCTTGAGCTCCACACCATGATTTATTAACGCTATTGACATCATATATAATTTAATGCAATTGGGGTTGAAACCGGGGTATTACAAAGGACATTTGAAATGAACAATTAAGGAACAACAAACCAAATTCTAGGGATAAATATACACATGAATAAAACATGTAGGGAGATCTAGGTAAGTTAAAAGTCATATATAGAAAATACTATTGAATGTTTCAATATGAAGAATTCCAAATCAGTTAGCAGTCCACTTCCTGCACACTTACAATGTCCTAAAATAGAAGCAAATAAGACAAGGATGTCTCATGTACCATATTCATTAGTTGTATGGGGACTCATGTTCACCATGGTGAGCACCAGACCAAATATTGCCCAAGCAATGGGATTTGTTTGCCCGGGTTATTCGAGAATCTTGGTAAGGATCATTGCATTGATGTTAAGTGGATATTCAGATACTTAAGGGGTACATCAGATGCTCCTACTTGCTATAAATGGACAAATTTATAAATTAAAGGTTTTGCAGATTTTGATTTTGGTGGAGATAAAGATGGACATAAGTCTACTATTGGGTATACTTTCACTCTTATTGGTGGAGTTGTAAGCAATACATGTAAGTTGTAGTCAGTGGTGGAATTTTCAACCACTGAAGTAGAATATGTGGAAATAATCGAGGCCATAAAAGAGATAATTTGGATTGTGCAATTGATAGATGAATTCAAGTTAAAAGTTAGGGGAATGCTAGTTTGTATTGTGAAAGTGCTATTCACTTATTGAAGAATCCAACTTTCATGAGCACACAAAACATATTGACATTAAGTACCATTTCATATGAAAAAAGGTGAAAGAAGGTAGGATCCTATTGGAGAAAATTGATAATGATGTGAATTTTGCATATATGCAAAACTTATCCAGGTTTACAAAAATGTAATAAAGGAAACTTTGAGAAATTGACACTGTAATGTCCCCGGTTTCGACCCCGTTTGCATGATGTATATATTGTAATTAATCGTGGTGAGGAGCTCAAGGAAAAAGCCCCACCATCGATTTGGCTGTGTATGTTTCGGCAATGGGGATAATTGCCGATGGTATGTTGTGCTATCCAACACATTTTAATATGCCATCATGTAAACACACACATCAATTAAAATAAACCACAACCAGCTACGGCAGTGCAACGTTGAGTGAAAAGGGCATGGTTCCAAAGGATAAGGGGCGGGGGATGTCAAACCTTGGTTTGTGGGGGGAAAACCCATGTTTTGTCACCTTGTTGATTTTCCATCTTCCCTTGTCAACCTCTTTAATGCTTCAGCTGGTGGTTGGGGGAGTTATTGCTGAAGTGGTGGTGGTTGTGGCAGGCTGTCAGCCTTACCCACTTTCCCACTCCACCCACGCCTGCCCATTCTTCTCTCTCACGCACTCTTCCCTGGTCGGTTCACTCTCAGCACGATTTTGGTCTGTGGGCTCCTCACGCACAGGCTCTGGACGATTTTGGTCTCACGCAGGCATTTTCTTCCTCTCCACGAGTTGCTAAACGCTAAGGCACTTGCAATTTGCGTCCTCCTGACTGCTGTGCATTCTCACGCAGAGAATTTCCCTCCCGTTTCTCATTTTCGCGCACAGGAATTTCCTGGGTTTTACCCACGTCGTTTTCCTCTGTGGATTGGTGAATGGAGTGGTTGAATCATTTCCCCATGGGTCGAATTGTGGGTTCTACGTTGATTATTACCCACGCCCAGGCTAGGAGTATGTAAATTTGTTTCCAGCGTGGTCTGTGTGAGTCTTCCCGTGGCTCAATTGCCTTGGATGAACTGTTGATTTCACCCATGATTGTGTGGGCTGTGGTGCTCAAATTCGTTTTGGGCCACTGTGGATTCCCAATATGTCGGCTGAGTCTCCCTGTTTTGGACTGTGCATAGTTGCCATCGTTTTCATTGTGAAATTGGGTTGTTGTTGTTATCCTGGTTTGGGTGTTGTGGCTGAGTTGTTTTGGCCACGATAGGGCCAAGAACAACTCCGTGTTGCCCTGTTTAAGCTGTGGACAGCTAAGTAATTACCTGAGTGCAATGGTTAGTCTTCGGACTGTGCTGGCTTGGCTTGTCTGTTGAAAGCCTGTGAAACCCAGCTACGTTGGTTTGTTGTTTATGTCCCCTTGGCTATGTATAAGCCTGCAATTGACCCTTATTCCAGAGGAATCATGCCCAGCTCGGGGGTGGCAGCATGGCTGAGAGATTGATGAGCAAGCTGGCCTATGGTTGGGTGGAACGTTGCAGCGACGCAGCTGGTTGCGGGCAAGTTCTTAATCGAAAGGTAAGTACTGCTATTACTTCACCTCTGCAATTTATAATGATGTTAAATGCTGGTTTATGAATATGTGTGCTTCCACTGTATGATCGAAGATAAATGCATCTGTGTATGCTTAATTCCAGCATTGATTTCATTTGTTTATGTTCATGGGGCGATTTGCCCGGTTGTGTTTGATCTTGGTCGCGTCCTCTTCGCCGGTCTGAGGGACGGGGACGTGACAGACACTTGGATGAAAAAAAATCCGCCAAGGAACTTCTTGTATATCAAATTCAAGTGGGAGAATGTTAGGAGGTGAAGTCAATATTTGACACCAATTGACGTAAATAACAAGGTGAAAGAATATCAAGAATAAATAAGAAACAACGAGATGAGGAAAAATGAAAAAACTAAATCAGTTATGTATTCACAAATAAAGTACATTTATAGCACAATATCCAATAATCACCTTTAATGGTCCACATAACTAACCCATGATAAGAACAAGGTGGTTTAGGACTTTGATTATAACTAAATTGCTAACAATCCCCCTTCAATCTTATGTCTGTATGAGTGTACAAAATAGCAACAAGACTAGTGAAAAAGATAATAACATGACCAAGTATTCAGTTTGATACTCATGGTATGAAACATCATGAGTGTCGATGAATATTTTCCCAAATAAACAATCAAAAGTGGATGCTAAAAACCATATTTGGAGATGGGAAGTGGCGACAATTGATTTCATCGCTAATTTTCCTAACACATATGGCTAACATGATTCCATCATGGTAGTAATGGACAAGTCAACAAAATATTCCCACTTTATTCCAATCAAGTAAACTCATAAGGAATCTAATATAACAAAGATTTCTATGAATGAGATTGCTAGGTTACATGGGATAACTAAGGAAAATGTTTTATATGAAGATCCAAAGTTTACTTTATTTTTTGGGAAAGGGTTATTCAAAGTATTTGGAACAAATATGGATTCAAGTACAACATATCATCCACATACATATGTATAGACTAAAATAGCTAATTAAGTCATTGAAGATATGTTAATGATGTATGTGAAAGATAAGCCATCCAAGTGGGAGGATCATTTGTATTTATTGGAGTTTGTCTATAATGATGGATATCATGTTTCTCTAAAGATGAGTCCACTTGAAGCTTTGTATGGTATAAATTGCAATACTACATTCAGTTGGGACAATCCAACATACATAGTAGTAATTGGGCCACAATTTCTTAAGGAAATGGAAGAACAAATGGTTAAGATCAAGTGAATTAAAAAAAAAACATAGGACAAGAAAAAGAGTTATGTAGACAGGGGTGGGATATTAAAAAGAGTTTAGGGTTGGGGAGCATGCATACTTGAAATCTAGATTGAAAAAGAGCTCCCTAAATCTAGGAATTTATCCTAAGTTAGCAATTAGATATTGCGGGCCTTTTGAGATCTTAGCTTTGATAGGATCTATTGCATATAAACTTGCATTTCCTGCTTACATAAGAGTTCATGATGTGTTTCATGTGTCATTGTTAAAAAAGTATGTGCATGATCCTAACCATATTAGTGATTGGGATTTGGTTCAGGTGGATCTAGAAGGATATTTATAGGTAAAACTAGTATACATCCGAAACAAGAAGATCACATTGCTCAGGAATAGAGAAATAGGGAAGGTAAAAATCCAATGGACCACCCATTACAACCATGGGGAAGTAATATGGGTGCTAGAAGATTCTATGCGAGAGGCATATCCACATATGTTTTGAAATTTTTGATGTAAAATTTTGTAAATGTATAGAGTGGTAAATCTATGTAGTGTTGATATGCATTGATGGCGATGCATAAATTAAGGGGGAGGGTGATGTAAAACCCTATTTTTTTATCCCAAAATGTAATTATGTATGTAATGATGAACTGGATAGAATCCAAGAATAAATGGTCTAGGCTGACGAAATAATTTATAATGTTGTACATTTATATATATAATATAAATACCTCGATGACTGTAAATAAAGAGTGATGAAGAATATATGGGGGGATATGATTCCTTAAGTGGGTGGAAGTGAAAAGGGATTTAATGGGAGTGGACCCTATTGATTTGTTAACATAATACTTAGACCTTGCCTATAGCTAGTGATATATCCTAAGGTCTAAAAACCCATGGTTATTAATGTTGATTAATTAACCTTTATGTTTTATTATCATATCCTTGTGATTAAAAGGAAAAAACACAGGCTCCTCACAAGGACCATGTGGGGAGTTGAGAACATGGAAATATAGTGTTTGGAAATTGAACATGCAATTATTAATTCATTGATGATGGTGAACTATATGAACCGAAGGAGAAAAATGAACTATATTGATCTTGTTTGCAATAATCTTGATTCCAAGAGCTTTACAAACAAGATTTCTAATGATCTTGATTCCATTGTGAGGAGAAATATGGCCTACAATTACGAATCCCGAAATCTCCAACAGTGAGATTCCTTGGCTATATTATGCTGGAGCACTTGAAATGAATCGAGATATCCTAAGGGAACCATTTTAGAGAATGATATCCCATTCTTAGTGTTGTGCAAGCTGAGGGGTAAGAGTGATGATTGATTGGGATAAATATAAAGGCAATTTATGGCACCATATAATTTATGGGTTATGGTTTGAGTAGGAGAACATAGAGTTAGACCCTAGGTACTTTACCCTTGACAACATTAACTCATGGGTGGATTTTTTCATAAAGAGATTACATGTGACATAAAGCCTAAAGCTAGGAGGAACGCCCTTTGTTAACTAATTGGAGGAATATTTATCATAGAAAGATAAGTGTTTTCATTATGTATAAAATGTCAACAATTATATTATGTTATATATTGATTAATTTACACTTTTTATAGATATGTATGCATGCATTTAATTATCATAATTATGGATGAATTCATGGTAGGATGCATACACCTTTTGGGATAAGAATTTTATTAATTAGGGTGTTGTAGTTTTGTTTTCAGTATTAAATTATACAACAAGAAAAGTAAAAATTAAATTGGGTAATAGAGGAAAAGATATATATTGAAATTGAGTACCACGTAGGCCCACTAACAACATTGAAAGTTTACCAGTTACTTGAAACCTAACCCCATGGTAGGACCATTTTGAGGAAGAACATTTGCAAGAGACCTTACCCAAGTAGCCACCTTTACACAGTTCCATGGGCTAGTACAATATCATGATTATCCCAATGTCTAGAACTTTGTGAGATTTGCAAGACATATTGACACCCTTTGTGGGGTAGGTAGTTTTATTTTATTTTATTTTTATTTTTAATCTTTTTAATGTTTTGTCTTTTTAATTTTTTTGGTCTTATTTTTTGTTTATATATTTTTATATTTATTTTTTAATAGTTCTAGATTTAAATTTTAATTGTTTTTAAATGTTTTTTTTTTAATTTTAATTTTGTTTTTAAGAAGTTTTTAATATATATATTTTTTATTTCTTTAATAAGATTGTATATTTTTAATAAAAATTTCCATTTTTTTAATAAAGTTTAATTGTTTGGTAACTTTTTTTATTTAGATTTTTTTATTTTATTTTATATAAACGTTTTAAAAAAAATGATTAAAAAATTAAAAAATGGGGAGGGGAAACTGTTGGCCACAAAGGCGACGCTTTATTTTTCAAGGTCGTGGTTTGAAAAATACTGCAATGTTCACACTGCTTACTTTTCGATTTAGAGGTTGACTGTAATATTTTTCTTCATATAATACTCATTGTTAAGTTCATGCTTTCAAACAAGTTATACTTTTGGCATTTGAAAAAACCAATGTACTTTTAGTAGCATTAGTTTTCTATTCAATGGTTGATTTTAAGGCTATTATTAGCAACAATATGAGTTTTTAAGGCAATGGTTGTATTTTTTACCTTGAAACAAAAAAGAATGCTACTAGTAGCATCACTTTTCAATTTGAAGCTTGATTTTAGTTTTTTTGACATAAGAAAATGGTTTTTTAGGGTTAGAGTTCTCGTTGTGAGTATATAGTTCTCGTCAGGTTGTATATTGTGTTTGTGGAAGGTTTTGAAACACTAATGTGACTCATCATTACAACAAACCTTGATTATATTTCAGGTCTCTTTCACTCTCTGAATGAGCCTAATGGTTCTCCATGCCTTTCTACTTCTTGTAGAATGTCTTGTCACCATGCATATATCCTTGTAGTACTAGGTTCATCAAGTGATATTTCAACTGGTTCTACTAGTTCTTCAGAAGCTAACAAATATGAGGACTCTTCTATCTTCTCCATATCAATATCTGAATGAGGAGAATTATAATCTAGATCCTCCATCATTATCTTCTTCTCTTTCAATACATGAGTGACAACCAAAAATATTCAAATGTTTTTCACAACTTTTTTTTCTTTCCTGGAGTCTTATCAAATAGCATGAGGGATTCTATTATGATCTTCTCCTAAAATATTTCAGCTTCTGCTTTCCTTTGAATACATGATTGTAACCCGACTGTCTTCATATTTTTCATTCTTCTTTGTTGGTCATATCATTTCCCTACAAACAAATTCAATCAAATGATTAACAACATTGCATGATCATAAAATTCAACTATATGAATATTTCAATGCAATGGAAATAGTTCACACATTCATGCAAACATTTTAACCAATGTTTCATCACAACCTCCATCTATATCTCATGGAATGTTATGCAACACTATATGCTACTTACTCAATTATAACATGCATTACATGAGCTTTACTATTCGCCAATGAAAGAAAACTATAAACATATGCTCATCATGTTATACTATAACATACTTCCTAATTCTAGGAAGACATATATGTATATAAATACAATGAAATATATTAAAAAACGTTTAGATATGTTTTACAAGTGCAATACAAATACAAATACTTATCTTTATTGTTTTGCGGGATCCCTCTTGATCTCTGCTTCCTTGCAGAGATAAATGAAGTCCTTAGATCTTGATCTTCTTTCTTTATGGAATCTCACTGCATCTTGACTTGCAAATTCGGTTTCATGCAAGAGGTAGTAGATCTCTGCATGGGTGAAGGAGGCCTCCTGAAAAATATAGAGAATCACTGCATGGAGAAATTATTCTGCACCTCGAACTCATCAATCCTCTCTTCATCCTTTCTGTAAGAGCAAGGTTTTCTTCTTTGGAAGAAGAAGTCTTGTTTTGGATTCTCCCTTCCTCTTAGAGGAAATCATGCCACAATATCTCAAAGTTAGGTTTTTAATCTTGACCATTTACAACATCTAGTAATGTCTCCCATGAAGGTGGAAGACCATCAACAACAGTCTGAATGAGATCATCCTCATACACCACTACTCCAATGCTTGTGAGTTGATATCTTATATGTGAGATATTTTTGAAGAAGGAGGCCACTATCTCGTCCTTATCCATATTCAAATTCTGAAGCTTGTTCTTCAATTCCCTATTATGACTCAAAACCTTCTTCTCATATAGGTTTGTCAAAGTATTGAAGCATTCCTTTGTGGTATTCAATGGGATATTCATCAGCATCAAACTATATTTCATCGAAACATAGATGATCCACTTGTCTTTAGCTTGGTTCTTCTTGAAAGAAATGTGCCTTGCATTTTATGTAGGCTCTTCCACAATGTTGGATGCATAGCCATCTAAGCCACGCACTTCCAGGATGTTCAAAATCTTGGCCTTCTAAGTGTTGAAATTCGAGGTTCCTTCAAGTTGGTCTTCTAGCCTCATGGATATTGTAGTCATTGATGTTCATGTACTATGCTCAACTTCTCAGGATCTACGTAGGATCAAGCTTGCTTGCAAAAAATTACCTCCTTCACGCCCTAATCTCTAATACCATGTTGAATTTTTGGCTGAGATTTGATCTTTAATCTTTAATTGTGGAAATATTGAGCACTTGAAATCAATGAACCATTCATACACATAATCATTGACACATAACACATGATGTACCCTGGGGGAAACCCTAAAAAATGGGGGAGAAAAACCACATCAAATATCCAAAGTATAATATTGATAGATAGCAGAGAAATGCCTTTTACAATAACATATTTCTTTTGGCACTCCAGGTGCAAGATAAGAGAGAATAAACACCCCAAGTGTTATCACAGAGCAAGAGAAAATATATATGGAAGGAGGTTCTCAGCAGTATGCCCAACATACAATTCATTTCACACTATTTGCACTAGTGAACTTTGTCCTCTCAGCCATTCTCCCTTTTAACACTGAAAAGCAAACCTTGCACACCAATTCACACTTTTTGCAGTAGTAGGAAAACCTTGCATATTGATCAAACATTAATCGGAGGCTAAATCATTTACTTAGATAGCTAGATTAAGTGTCAATTTTTAACTAAAGTGTTTTCTTTTAGTTTAACTAAGTATTTCCATGCAAATCACTTTAGTTAACTAGATCTTATTTATTAACACTTTGGTTAACTCCTTTAACTTAAGTCTTACTTAATTACATCATTGAAGTGAATACACTAAATTCTCTTTATTTAATTGAAGCTTGTATTATTAATATCACCAAAGTTAACAAACTTAGTTCTCTCCACATTAACTGAATTCAATAACATGTGCAATTCGAATTCTCCATTTAAATAAAGTTAATTACCATGAGCAATTTGAATTCTCTATTTCTCTATGCATGCTATATCTTATCTGCATGATCCATTTGTTCCCACCTTTATCTCTCACATTAATTATCTATCATAACAATTATACTTAGTATATTTGTCCATTGATGTGGTCATATCATTCTACTATCAGTGCCAAGTGACCTTATGCTAAAGTAATTCACTCCAGAGGTGATCAATATCTAGAAGAGACTTAATAGCTAGATCATAGTTAGTATAATTTCACATATCAACATGTTTCAACTAGCAAAGCATTGCCTCTACACATGAGTCCCACTTCAACACATGAGGATTTAACTTGGTACACAAGTCCTTAGCCTTTTCCAATAAGACTGTACAACATTGTCACATTGACGTATCAAAGTATTCATCTCAACACATGAGGAAAGAAATTTTACATGGAAGGCTTAGTCATTATTTAATCCAACCCAAGAATTTACTCCAGGTTCACGAGTCCAACTCAAGTTCCCTATTACCTCAACATATGAGTCCCAATCCTAGTGCACAAAATTGTCTTGGAGAATGACTCATGATGTTGTAACTTTAACAATTTGAAGAATACACATAAGAGTACTTGATTTAGTCACACATAATCATCATATCATACCCATGATCCTATTTATCCCTAATTATCATCAAACCTACTACCAAGCAATATAATCCAAGTATTATTATCTGGAGAATTCCTAGAGGAATAACTAGTCCATTCAACACATATCAATGACATTAAGACACATCTATCTATTTCAAATACCTTTAAATTCCAATGCACATTCAAAGCATAGAAAATTCAATGCATATCAAATACACCCAATAAACAACCATTATCCAAGGCACTGCATATTCAAATCAATGCAACATATATCCAAAACATTCCTTATTTAATTCAATGTATTTTCATTGCATTCACTATTTAACCCAATTCATACATTATGCACATACTAAGCCATACTAAGATACATATTTCGTATTTTCAAATATTTAACCCCAAGAGGGATAGGGATACCCTCTTTTCTTCCCANGCCCGGAGTTATCAATCAACAACACACAGAATATAAATAGAAATTACCACTAATTCCCAGTCCATGCAAATACAGTTCAATCTAATGCATACATTAAGCAATTACTACTAGTTTTACATCCTGTGATATCTATATGCAAATACTAATGCATATAAACTATTCATAATTACCAGCCATATAAACCATGTAAAGAGATTAGGGATACACCCCTCATTTCCCAACCCATGGTATATTAAATCCAATGCATATTATTTATGTAATTTACCCTACGATGTAACATGTGGTAAATATGAAATGCTAATAAATTACCCAATGCATAATATATTCTAGATCCCAACTATTATAAAATTCCTTTCAATATTAAATCCATCTAGCACAACAAAAGTGCAATTACAATATTATTGCACAATAAATGCATTCCAACATTAATTATGATACCACTTTGTAACATACCCAACCCAAAACCTAAGTCCCAAGGTACCAAATTACGGAAACTGAATTGAGTTAAAGAACACGGGGATTAGGTTTCTAAGGCTAGGCCATCAAGCCATCAAGCCAAATAATTTGGTATTCAATATTTAAAAAAAGGTGTAATAATACAATGCATTCTTTACATTCCAATAAAAAACATGGTTAGATGCAAACATATATATATTGTTCAAAAATATAACCACAACACATATTCAATAAATAAATTATAATTAATCACATGAAATACTCCCAAGGTACTTGAAATAAACTCCATGACATCGCAACACGAAATAAATTCCTTCTTAATACATTTCACTCAACTTCACCTATGATACATGAAGTACATCAAAGGTACATGAAATCAAACACGTGGAATGCATCTACCCTAAACACATTCTAATCAATTCAAATTCAAATTCAATCATGCACTATGCACATACTCTAAGTTACTTGAAATGCATGAACGATTCATGATTTGCACTATATGTTAAATGTATAGCATCATGAGTCATTCTCCAAGCCAATCTTGTGCATCCATGATTGGGCCTCATGTGTTGAGGTAGAGAGGTTGAGTTGGACTCGGTAACTTGGAGTAGATTCTTAGGTTGGACCTAAGGATGACTAAGTATTTAGTTATAAAGGTTATTCCTCATGTGTTGAGGTGAATGTTTTCATTTATCAAAGTGATGATGTTGTAAAGTATTGTGGTACAATGCTCAAGAATTGCGTTTATATCAAGTCAGGATTCTCATATGGACCTCCAGTTATAGTAGGTAGCTATGAGGTGGAACTCTAGTTATAAAGGAGATTGATTCTCATGTAAAGCTCTAGTTAGAGTAGGTATCCATGGGGTGGGCCTCTAGTTATATAGGTGGATTCTTTACATGCCGTAGCATTAATGTTGTGTTATATATTACTAACCATGATCATTTGAGATGGATAAAGCTATCAAGTGTCCTCTAGAGACTGGATACCTCTATATTGAATTACTTTAGCATATAATCATTTGGTCCAAGAGTAATATAATATGATCACAATATCAAACAATTATTCTTAGTATAATACAATATGCTAGATAATTAAAGTTAACACATATTAACCATGTAGTAAAAGATAAGAGATAAAGAGAAAATAATAGAGAACAAGAATTGCAAATGAGATGACTTCAATTGACTAAGATGAACTCTAATTATTAAGCTTCATTTAAAGCTATAATGGATGCATTAGTTAATTAAATAAGAACTCACACTGATCACTCCAGTAAATCAATTAGCATGATTTCAATTAACTAAGTGTCAATAAATAATGAATAGTATACTAATATGTTTGGTAGCGATTACACTTTAGTTAAACTAAAAGATGACACTTAAGTTAATCAAAATATGAAACTTTAGTTAATAAAGTGTTTGCACATTGACACTTGATTTAATGCACTACAAAACTTAATTTAGCATCCTACGTAAGTGTTCATACTTCCAGTTAGATGATGAGTTCACTGCAAAGTCAATTAAGCCTCAGTTAATGTCAAAGATGAAAGTCAAGGCGCATAAGTTATGCATGGTGAAGAATACATCGTATGGGATCGATTACCCTTGAAGGAAATTTGCAGTGTGATGCATGGGAAGCATAATTTAATGCAAGCATTCACTATTGTTTGCATGGTAGTGTTTTCTAACTTGTTATTAATGTGTTGGACACATGGAAAGTAGATACAATTGATATATATTCTCTATTGCTCATTATCATCTCTTATATTGCATCTAGGGTGCTAAAAGCAATCTATTATTGTGTAAAAGAAATTCTCTACAATCTTTCATATTATACTCCGAATATTTGCTATGGTTTTCCATCCTCATATTTTTGAGGGTTTTCCCCAAGGTACGTCTTGTGTTATGGTTGAATGATTTATGTGATTGAATGTTCTATTGATTCAAGTATTCAATATTTCTGTACTTAATGTTTTAAAAGTTCAAAGTTCATCATATTTGCTCAAAAATAAACATGGTATAAGAGCTCAAGATGTCAAGGAGGAAATATTTTTCCAACAAACTCAAATCCTACGTAGATCCTGAGGAGTTGAGCAATTTTTTGAGAGCCATGGCATCGATCTCTGTTTGACCGAAATACCATCTTGAGGGAACTTCCAATTTCAACACTTGGATGGAAAGGGTGTTAAACATATTGGAGGAACATGACGAATGTATATGTATCCAAAGTGACGAAGGAGCCTACATCTAATGCTTGGCGCATCAACTTCAAGAATAACCAAGATAAATCCAAATAGATCATCTATGATTTGGTAAAGGAAAATTTGAGGTCTGTGATTGCTCTGTTGAATATCATACATGAATGTTTTGATACATTGACAAACCTATATGAGATGAACGCCCATAGTCAAAAGAGGGAATTGAAGAATAATCTTCGAAATATCAAGATGGATAAGGACAAGACAATGCCATATTTCTTCACCAAGATGTCTCAGGTAAGAGATCAACTTGCTAGTATCAGAGTTGTGGTGGATGAATATGATCTTCTGCAAACCATTATTGATGCTCTCCCATCCTCATGGGAGACATTCTTGGCTGTGGTAAACGACCAAGAGGTTAAAACTAACTTTGATAGGTTGTGGCATGATTGCCTCTAAGAGGAGGGGCGAATCCAGAGCAAGTCATTATGCACCAAAGAAGAATATATTTTCCTCACGACATGAATGAATAAAGGGAGAAAAAATTTCATTACAAATAATTTCTCTTTTTCAAAGAAGAAGGTATTCAACAAGGACTTTGAAAAGTCAAAGTTTTGGTGCTACTATTGTCAAAAGAAGGGCTATTATGAAAAGGAGTTCAAAGCAAAGAAAAAGGGTAAATATCCATTTCATGCCTATACAACTACACAAGATGAAACTACTCATAAGAACTCATGTGAGGAAAAAGATGATGATCGAAAAGAGTATTTCCTTTAAAGTTCATCAGTAGAAGAGCATTCACTCTAGTTTTCATGGGACTCTAATCTACCATGCAAATATTCGCTACCCATTGCATGAGATTAATATTTCAAGTTAAATATGTAGAGAAGAAATAAGATAAAGACCTAGGTACTTCAGTAATATCGGCAAGGAAGCAGAGATCAAGGTGAGATCAAGAGGGAGCCACAAAAAACAATAAAAAGAAAAGTATTTGTATTTTATTATTATTATTATATGCTCTTATAAATCTGATATAAATTGTTTTGAAAGTGTTTCATTATAGTTATATATATTTGTATTCCTAGAATTAGGAATGGTGTTATGGTATAACATGTTTAGCATATATTATTGTCTTTCTTTTATTGGAGAATAATAAAAGTCATGAAGTACATGTTATGATTAAGTAAAGAAGAATATAGGGATGCATAATATTACATGAGATATGAATGATGGTTATATTGATACATTAATTTAAATATGTACATAACCATGTGAACCATTACTAGTGCATTAAAGTATTCATATGATTGAATTTCATGATTATGCAAAGTTGTTAATCATTAGAATGAAATTGTGTTGTGGGGAAAAACATATGCCTTACCTACAAGCAGAGAATGACATGTATTGAATTTTGAGTCATTATAATGGAATTTCCTAAAAGAGAACATGATTATCTGAAGTGGGAAGCTTCTGGGAGTAGATCCAGAGGTTCCTATGTTGTTATGGGAAGAAGCCTCCAACAACACACACACACACACATACATAATATAATATCTTATTATGAGAAGACTCCTGAAGATATTTATCATTAGAGGAATTTTGGGGTCTAAAATGGGCCTCCTAAGGAAAATAATAAAATAATAGTTAAAATAATAAAATAATAGTTAAAATAATAAAATAATATTGATTAATTTTGGAGGAAGAAAGAAAAAAGCTACTTTTTGTGTTCGTATTTTCACATCATCATCACATTTTTTCAGGTATTTCTTGTTTTTGGGGTAGCGGGGTCCATCAAAAGTATGCAGTGTGGCTACTCGTTGGATGCGGAATCAAATTCCGCATCCAACGAGCTCTCTCGATCGAAATTTGAGTAAAAACACAATGAGATATGTCGAAAATACGAACAAAAAAAGTAGTTTTTTTTAATGACAAATATGTTAATTCAACCATTATGGTTGACTTATTTTATTGAAATTCTATTGGTTCTTGAATTCCAACTCACAAAAACTTATTTTGGCACGTTTTCTTATAAGGCCCATTTTAGACCCCAAATTTCCTCTAATGTTATCATGTTTACATTCATGTGTCAAAAGAGCTTCAGTATCTTTTGGACATAGAGGAGCATGAGACTCCTTAATAGAGGACCCAAAGTATTATTCTCACATCCAGATGTTGAGAGGGAGAAGACATATTCACTAGCACCTGAATAAATAGTAAAAATGGTTGGTGTACCTCTTGTTAAGAGGATACATGCATGGAACACATATTCAAAAGGAATCATATCAATGAAATTCCAAAATATTAGCATGATTCTTTGGATTAGAGGTGTGGCCGAAACCAGATAATATTTTCCTCAGTCAAGGAAAATACACAATAGAGATCTTAAAGAGATTCAAGATGATGGACTATAAGTACATGGCCACACATATGATGATGAATCTGAAGACTAATTCTTCTTTAGATTTGTAGGATCTCATAGACAATTGTGATATACCTGATTAGTACCAGGATGTATATATACTTTACAGTCAATACATAGACATGTAAAACATAACATGTGTTGTGGTACCTATATGGTATGTTTGGATATGAACTCAGATATGTCTTAGATAGGTTATATTCAAGACATGGTACAAAAAGGAGTAGTGTAACTCCAATACATATCCATAGATGAGCAAATTCTCAATATACTTACTAAGACTTTGTCCAAAGTAAAGTTGAGTAATTCCAGAAAAATCTTGGTGTAGTACATAAAGACTCCTGTAGTTGAAGAGGGAGTATTGATGTCTCTCCATAGGAAGCAACATATAGATTCTATCCCCACCAGTTAGTCATCTGGGGCATGAATCAATATTTCTCCCCATCGGTGTTAGAATAATCAACCCATAGTTACCTACCTTAGACATTAATTTAACCATTTTTGTCTTATTACCTAGTTTCCTAGATTCCAATCTATGCTAGTTGCCTTCTACATGTCCTACAAGTTAACACATGATAAAAATGAGTCTGGAGCCACTACTACATTTCGATCCAAAATCCGACGGAAAAATCCGACGGCATGTGGATTTCTTTTTTTAAACCTACCAAAAATCACAAAGATAATTTTTTTTTGAAAATGTGGCCATAAGCGTCGCTTAAGCGACAACAAGTCTCATAAGCGTCGCTTAAGCGACGGCTAGCCTCATAAGCGTCGCTTAAGAGACGACTGATTAATGTTCAATTCCCTTTCAAACACAAATAAACCTGAAAACTAAGTGTGAAGAGATGAGTTGGTTGGTGCCGAGTTAGTTTAGGCAAGTAAAGGAGGAAGGACTTTCAAAAAATCCCAAAACAAAGACATAGCATCCAAATGCGAGATTATAAAAATGAAGGCATTAGTAACTGGGGTTTAGGAAATTGCACTGATTAATTCACACGACATATATAGTTCTGGCCACAAGACCAAAAACACATTTCTAATCATATTGGCTTCCTCCACCATTCCTTTCTCGGCAAGTCCTTGGCTGGTTACGTGATATCGTATATGTGTGTCCGTCGATAGCAGTTGAAGGAGGAGGATTAGCCGAGGGATCTGCAGACAAAAATGAGCGGCCAGGATTCCAAATATTTCTCTACCACTAAAAAAGGGGAGATCCCCGAGCTCAAGGACGAGCTCAATTCTTAGTACAAGGTAGGTCAACGGTTCAATTTCCTCTGCTATCTATGTTATCTCTTTTTCTCCAGATCTTGCGTTCTCAGCGATGAAGCGCAATGTGTCGATCCACTGAAATCTACATCAGTATGCTCTCTGCAAATTATGGTGGAGATATTCTATATGATTTTTATGGGGTTTTTGATAATTATAATGCCTTTTTCCTTAATGTTTCGTTTTCTCAATTATGATCACTCTGGTTAGGGGTTCGATCCGCTAAACACAATCAGAAGACCTACATTAAAATTAGCTAAATATTAGCCCAGATCATGGTTTAAACAGGGATGAATCTTATATAAATCGAACCACTAGACCAAACGGATCATCTACAAAGAAATCAAGCCCTACTGCCAGTGAAGTGCTCGATTGCTTCGGACCTCAGTTTATGATGAAAGGACCCATGGTGGTGGCACCATCCATGGAATGTTGGTTGTATTTTCAGGCCCTCTTCGGACCATAATCGACTTGGGTGATTGGGGTTTTCAGAATTAGCACACCTACTCATCGATCCAATGGACTGGGGTTTTCTCACCTACACTTGCCTACTCCTAGATTCGATGGCTTGGGGTTTGTTCACCTATGCCTACCTGCTCGCAGATTTGACAGGGTGGGGTTTCTCCAACGGTTGCATAGTATCAATGCAGGGTCTAATATTTTGGTGAATGATGTTGGTGGGGCGTTTAGCTAAGCCTGCTCACAGATTTGACAGGGTGGGGTTTCTCCAACGGCTGCACATTATCAATGCAAGGTCTACGATTCCGGTGAATGATGTTGGTGGGGCGTTTAGCTAAGATTGTTACCAGGTCCTTTCTATTTCCTCTTTTAAATTTTTTTGCTATTTCACATTAAGTTTTCAGCGTATATGGGCCAATTTCTTCCAAAACCAGGATTTTGGTTCACCTAGAAAGTTTTCAGATTTTTTCAGGTTGCCTTCTAACAATATTTTCTAATATTCTCCGATATTCTGATAAGTTTCTTTCAATACCCATGGCAATATATTCTCCAAAACAGTATATGCTACATTGCTAGAGATTTTGAATCGATGTGTAAGTCAACAGTGTCCGTTTGCTAGAGATTTTGAATCGATGTGTAAGTCAACTGCTTCCATTTTGTATTGGTGTAGAAGAGCAAAGGTTATTTGTGTAGCATTTTGGATTTTTCGTAAAATCAAAAAACTGAGATTGTTACTGCAGTTGTTCTCATACAACTTTGGGGCCTTTAGCAATCCAGCTTGTGATTGTCTAACTGAAGACATATGCCCATAAAATTTAAATCGACCTATAGGAGCTCTTAAATTCTCCGTGAGAGGTTCCCAAGTCAGAGTTGCGATTCAGGCTTACATATATATTCAATGACTTTAGACCTTATTCTATGAGTAGTATCAGTACATCAAACCAAAGAACACATTCAATACTGTTTCCAGTTATTTTGTCTCCCCTCGTGAAAATGTATGGAATCTCCACTACAAACATTACTGATGTCTTATTCAAAAAACACGTCAATTTCAATTTCAAGTAAGAAAATGGTCAAAGAGTGGAATGTACATTTATATTCCCCTCAAACAAAGATGTGTACATCTTCTCTATGCTTTCAAAAACAAGCCTTCAAAAAACAGTAGATACAAAGGAATCCTCAAATGAAGCTGCCAACCTCACATTTATTTGTTCACTTTAATTCTGACAATTAGAGTCTCCATACTCTGCACAGGATTGAATTATTTGATATGCTATTTTTATCAAACTGACTTTCAATTTTATTTATAGCATATATTCAGCTTGGCTATCAAATTGTCAATTTACCATGATACAATGAAACGATAAAAGGAATGAGAAAAAATTATCTCCTGTAGGAACAAAAAGACAAATTTCTCACATGTTCAAACAGGTTGCAAATAAGAATAATTGTTAAATTAGATATGGTATAGTCATACATTTATTGACTAGTGAAAAGCACACTTCATAATGGCTCACTTCACAGAAATAAATTCTGCAAATGGATTAGACGTGTTGAGGTTTTCTAAGATTCTGATTAAATAGCCCTCAACCCTCTTGAAAATTAGCAATAACGTATCAAATGATCTCATCTATATCCTCCAGTATCTGGTAGCAGCATACAAGTTGTGCTCACAGTAGAAGTTTACAACAAGCCTTTTCAATATGCAGGTTCCCAAATCCAAGAACTCCAGATGCAAACAACAACAAGAAGCCTTTGGAGAATAGTTGTAGATTTCTTGATCTGAACCTTTCATCCAAATAATAATACATGTAAGCTTTTGGATCATGGCAAAAGCACAGGACCCATAACAGAAGCAGTTTGCATTTGAGTGGTATGCAACTACTTCTTCCCTAAAACAAGTCAGCAGAATGCTCAAGCCTTAAACACTATCCCGAATTCCATCTCTGAAGGGGCTTGTTTTGCTTTCCATTTTTAGTTCATTAACATTGTAGTCCTGCAGCGATGGATTGTTTTTCTCTTCTATAGGCGAAGCATGCAAAGTTTCAACTCTTTGAAGAGTAGATGATCTTGAGTGTGCCTTTTTTCTCTTGCATCTAGGAACATATATATCAAAAGGTAACTTAGGTAAGCATTCCATGTTTGAAATGCTTTCTCCTACAGCTGCTGGGCTGACATCCTTCTCTGTTCCCCCTGTTGTCTAAGACTGAGATGCCCCTTTTCCAACTATGCTTTCACATTCAGTGAGTTTCTTAACTGGAGAAGGAAAATCCTGCTGCTACTTTTCTTTCATCTCCATAACTGCATTATGTTCAATGGAGCTTTCTCAAAGATGCAAAATATTCTTCCAGCAAAACCAAGAATAAATATTCAGGCACTTCATTTGCTTCATCTGATGTAAGTGTTAACTATTTATTTTATTTGTATTGTTTATTAATTTTATTATCAAGAAGCTCTATGATTGTCATGGAAAATTGATGAAACCCATATTTTCAATTGTCGTGGCCTTGTCACTCATGTATTAGTTATTTTTAGTACTTTAGAACAAGATTCATGGACTGCCTTCTCTGTAGCTATAGTCAAAGAGTTTTAAATCATCATAGACAACTGAATGGAAGATTTGTCACTTTTGGTCACCAGACATGTCATTCATCCAATGCCTTGAAAACAAAATACATGTGTTTTGGTATTCCATTCTTCTTCTAGATGATAATCCTGTTTCTACTCTTTTACTACTTACTCACTAGGGACTATAAAGCATTATTGACAATTGTGTCTACACTTCTGGTGAGAAATTGGTTCATTGTCTATATGCAGCAACAACCATGCACCTATACAGGGACTTATGTGGTTTTGGTGGCCAAGTCTGGTCCTCTTTAGGGATAGCTTGCATCTCTCAGATGCACAATATAGTTCCCTCTTTCAGTGTACTGTATTTTGTACATATCTTAGAATTTAGAAACTAGGTTGTACTATCATACTAGTATGTACACATACAGAACAATTAGTGCTAGTCAATATAGAAGGATGCGTGCACTGAAGTTTCATCCAGTAGAGTGGGCATCATCTATTAGCTTTTTAGGTGCATTTACTTGTAGTTGTTTACTACCTATTGGTCTCTCTGCAGCTCTTTTACCACCATGTTTACTGTCCCATAACTCTGGAATTTGCTATTCACTTGTATAACTAGAATATGACGGAGCAATGTTTCCATGGCCAAAGAGTCATGTATAACTTAGAAATTGTCATCTGGAATCGTGATCTGTTCAGTGGTCTCTTGTTATGTATGAATTTTGTATGAGTGTATATTATAGAAAATTCTGTGAGCAACCATGCTTGACATTAGACTTACACTGCATGTAAAGTCTATAGAGCTAAAAGCTGATTGATGATATAGAGCATATTTCTATTAGGGCGTCTTGAATTGTCAAATTACTATTTTATGTAGATCCAACCATTCCTTTTTCTTGGTTTGATCTAATCTCATGATATGCAGTGTTGACACCAATGGGATTTCATACAGCGCTTTGTTTAAGCAGACATGCTGACCCATTCCTCAGGAAGCTTCCCTATTCTGCCACACTTCCAAAATGCGACAAACAACAGAATAGAGATCAGACCAATTTAAACCCAGATCTTGAAGAACTTTGTGTTCTACAATACCCCAGTTATGAACCCCACTAACGTTAATCAGTTGCTGAAAGAGATCAGCCATTCCATGCTCTTCTGTGACTCCCTCATTCACATTTATAACACTTTGTACCACATGATATACCCATGATTCTAAATAGCCTATTCCTATTTTTAAATCTTCTCTCCAACAAACCAAAGCCCAAGTTCAATTTTTAAAGCAGCAGTAAGGATATGATAGCTGGTCTAGTTAAAGAGAACCCCAAAAGTATGGAGATAAGGAGAAAATATCTCCATTTTAGAGCTCGTTCTCCAACAGAAGCTTGACAAATCCAATGCAAACTATTATGAGCAAGGAGTCAACATATCAAAACCACTGGCAGACAAGCTTTCTAACATAGACTTGGAAACTTCGTTATTTAGCTTTTATATACAAAACAAAAATTTGAATATGAAAAAACTAAACCACATAATTATTTGCATTTGTATATTGCCCTTAATTGGCCTTTAATGGGATATGTAAAAACTTGTAGAGGATGTAATTTCCCACAATAGAAATGGGCCTCAACTCAGAGAACAACTATACATACCCACTTTCTCGATCCTTTTTAGACCATACCATGTTTTTTATTCCCTTTGTTTGAAGTATAGGGGCCCATGCTATATTATATCTATTAGAGTAAATTGCAACACTAAGATAGGACAAGACAGGTGCCTTGATTTCCTCTCTGAACTTTCATTCTTTTAGTGAAGTAAAAGTCTAGAAGATTACATTACAAGTGTATCACTGGAATATGGGTCAAACATTACAAGTGTATCTCTGCCGTAGGTTGTAGCGCCTGTGCTTAGGTTGGGCCACACTTCTGAAGTCTCTGTTTTGGGAGATGAACTGCATTACAGTCTTGCTCCTTCTAATTCCACTTTCCAACTGAGTCCCTATCTTGGTCTAAAGCTGTTCACTATTTGCTCAAAAAACCTCTCGCATCTTTATTCTTATGCTTTGTCTTCATAATTGTACCCATTAGGATACAGGTTTCATGGTTAAACACCTATGTCAGGATGCTCTAGTTTAAACCTAAGAATTGAGGGAATAATGGTTCTCTCTACTCTCTTTCCATTTGACATTTTCCTTCTGAATCAACATGAACGAGGATGCTTCCGTTTGAAAGAGTATAGGCAGCATAGGATGATTAGCAACATTGTTCTAGTTGTGTGTTTTAAATGCACTTTCAATTTTAAGAGATTAGCAGCAGAACATGAGGGAGTTGTGACTTGTGAGCATATGTTGTCAATATATTTAACATCTTTCAAACATTATTTTAAGCTTTTGTTTCAATATCTTTGTCAGTAATTTTTTATTATGATCTGTTGCTTGTACCCATTCTTTTGGTGACAATGCAGGGATGGCGGGCATTCTATATCAAATGGCAGACAGAGATGGCTGAAAGAGCAGTTTCTATAGTAGAACTTGTAAAACAGAGTGCCCGCTACGAGTCTCTTGAAGTAGGAGATTACCAGAGAGCTATGGAACTTTTAAAAAAGACTGAAATGGGATTCAAAGATGTCCAATTGTATCTACTCACACCTAAGCATAGTGTTTTTGTTAACCTTATTGGTCTGCACTATTGCTTGGTTTGGCTAGGAATCCAGGTAAACAAACTTTAATCTTTTCTTTTCTTCTAATCATGTGAGAACATGATGATGTGCATGTGGCAAGAGAGAGGCCTTTGCTAGAAATAAATTAATTTGACTGCATATGAAATGAGTAGTGTGCCTCGTAATGGATTTTTGAGCTCCACTAATATTTGATGCCTTTCTACAACCATGCATATATGTTTTACTTTCAAAATCTCTTAAGCCAACTTGTGTTGTACGAAAAGTAGAAAATGAGAAGCTATTATGTGTAGGTTAGGTATGATGTTTTAGGAAAATATCATTCCATAGCAGTAGGACTCAATAAACATTTGCACACATTCCGGCTATGATTGGAGGCTTTTTACCCCTTCCTGCGAAAGATTTTCTATCATTCAATTTATACATTTCCAATTTTCAGTCTTTGTATCAAACTGCATCTTCAGAGTCGTCTCATAACATTCCACTCCTTTGGAACTATGGTTTTAGTCAAACTCACCAAATGTACTTTTGGTTGTGTGAATTTCTACTAAGGTTCATAAATCATGGCCAGATTTTGCTTTAATTTTAGTGGTTAGAATCCTTCCTTTTTTCTAGCAATGCACTATTTGGTGAGTCACTGTCCAAAAATGTACCAAAAAAGGTTGAGATACAAAACACTCATCTTTTCAAATTTCTCTAACGTGAAAATATCTAAATTAGTTTCATTTTTTACCAACCTACCAAGCAAATAATAAAGGAATTAAGCTTCATCTGGTGTGCAATGTCTTGACAGAGTGAATATGTCAAAGCAGCTCTGTGTAAGAATCAAATCAGTAACATGAATGTTTGCCTGAGATGGTGCAACAGTTGTCTGTCCAATAAGTTGCCTCGCATCTAATATTGTTACTCTGTCACCTTCTCCTGCTGCAAGCCTGCCTCTGCTATTTATAGTAAGAAGAGATTTGACGATAGAGCCACTTGAAAGATGGGATTTAAGTTCCCTTGCATTAGAATATTCTGTTTTAATCTTCATGTCCAGAGATCCACTTTCATGGTGATTTCACATTGATGCTCCATTGGCTTATTGTAATCTGGAAGAACATATAATTTCCCACCAATTCTCTTCGGACAGAAGAGATCACTGCCAGCCATCAAGTGGAATATCCAGTCCCGATCTTCAATATTGTGACCATCAATCAATTTTCTCATATCACCAATGTCAAAAGTCAGTTTCCCTGGATAGAAATGAAAAGGAAAGCATCATCAAAAGA